>JAQGAW010000419.1:0-29953 GCA_034698025.1 Phthiracarus crinitus
TGCATCAAAACCGATGAGTTTTTGTGACCCCTTTAAATTTTTGTCAAAATTTTAAAAAATTATCGTTTAAATTAGTCTAGTTTTTCGAGGGGCCTTGTTTTGGCTTGTGTCTAGGAAAATATTTGGGGAAAAAATTTCTGGAAAAAAATTTTGCTCCGAAAGCCAAAAAAAATTGTCGTTTAAATCCGAGGAGTTTTTGAACCCCCTCTAAAAATTGAGATTTCCAGAATCTGACCCCCCAGAGGTTCCGACCGGAATGTAACTATGGTTCATTTAGAAATTTGATGATATAACTTACGTTTACAAGATATTGTCTGTTTGTCGGATTTATTCTGTTAATAAAGTTCAATGATTTTGTAAAACTAATTCTTTATAACAACAATTATTAATCGAAACAATCACATTATAATAATTGTAAATTAATGGCCAAACTAAGAGATAAGCTAATCTATGTTTAAAATTTTTTGCATTTTACTGAATATTTTGAATGTTAATGCATAAAATGATTTCGTCACCAAAATTCCAATGTTGGCATAAAATAGTTTATTTTGATAACATTAATACATAAATTATAAGTTTTAGTTAATATAATTAGTGACATCAGGTGTATGCGATAATTTTCGATAAGCTCTAATTGACGCCAATTCCAATGTATTCGAAATTGCTTTCTGCAACGGAAACTTTTTACCATCTTTTCTACACTTTCCTGTTTCGATCAATTCATTTAATGTTGAAACCATTAAAATTCATTGCATATCGTTATTATCAATTTGACTAACCATTAAAATCATCGAAGTTAAGCGAAAAACTCATAATTCCTCCCATATTTGCGTTGACAGCCCAACGCGCTTTAAGTGCCACAGAATTTTCGTTTTCATAAGCAATCCAATCGTAATCTTTATAAGCGAATGGCACCTGACTGTGAATATCGAATTCTGAACCAAAAAGAAAAATTTTAATATAGAATTTCAACTAAATTAAGAATAAAATAGGAATACAAACCTTTTGTCGCACCGGAAGCTAAAAATTTGCAAACTGCGGTGTAGTTTAGTTTTCCGCCTCCAAGTCCTGGTCCATTGACGGGCACATCGAGTCCTTGAGATATCGGTACAACTAAGTTGAATGTACGCGCATATGTGGGAACACCTAATACTATTTTCCGCAATGGCATCCCTTTATTGGCCCAATAAGTGGCAGACCATGCCTTTTATAATAAAATGCGTTGAATATTAAAGTTTATTGTACGTTAAAAAATTAAATGAAATAATTTGAAAATTTCTCACAGCGTTTAAAGTAATGAAGTATCCCTTATCGATAGGTCTCGGATATAGTGGCGAATGATGTCCAGTATATGGTCGATCGGCGCGATAATAGTGGAAGTCATACGACATTAAGTTTACAAAATCGACCAAACTTTAACAAAATTAATTAACGTTTATTTTAACAAATAGAATAGAAATAAAGATTAATCCCACTATAATTGTAATTAAAAATTTATAAATGTTTGTGTGGCACTAATTATAGATAAATAACTGAATTACTCAGCCAACGCTGGAATATCGTATGAATTCGTTGCAATAGCTAAAGGCGCGCCAACAGCCACTGATATTAGAAAGTCATCACGAAATCGGCGAATCGCTTCCGCACGCAATTCCTATGTAATCAATAATGCGTTAAAATTTAAAATCCGTTATTAAACCTAACCTTTAGAAGAGATTTGAAAAATATTTTATCATCTCGGGAACCATTCTTCCACGAAGGAAACTCCCAATCAATATCAATGCCATCGAATTCAAACAAATCGCAAATATCAAGAGCTGAAGCGACAAAAGTGTCTCTGCTTTTATCACTGGCAACCACTTTAGAAAACGCACCGCTCGTGTCTCCAACCGATATCATGACCTTTAGCTTGCGATTAACACTTTTTAATTGCGACAATTGACGATATCTTTATATTCAAAAATTTAGTAAAGTAGTCATAAAAATATGTCTAAATTATATTTAAGTAATGCATACTTTTCTGGATCTTCATTCGGATTTCTAGGAACCATGAGATCATTAAACGAAACGCTCGCAAAACCAACGATTAAATGAGAGCATATAAATGGATTAATATCCGAAATTTTCAAGTTTTCCTCGCCTTCAGGCATATCCAGTTGATAATAGCATACTCTTTTAAATGTGTGATGTTTTAAATCTATTTAAAAATAAGTTAAATCTTAATATGTTTAATGTGTAAACTAAATAGTATACTAAAGCATCGGTTGTGCATTGAAAAACTCATGAAATTGAATTTAAAAACTTTAATATTTTCAATCATTACGGTATTGAATATATTCTTTGAACTGAATTAGGATTAAACGAAAGAATAAAAAAAATTTTGAGAATAGAAAAGGAATAAAATAAAAAATTTCCAAATAAAATACAGGATAAAAATAGATTATAGTTAAAAGATTGTGTCCACTGTATACAACCCTATTAAAAGTTATTGTCTGAGACCTGCTTTCGTAATTTGCCGAATAATTTCGTTATGGTTTTCATCGGCTGAATGAGTTTGGTATGATTGGATTTTACTTAAATTTGATAAATTTTTAATATAATGGGAAAAATCTTCGTCAATATCATCAGTGAAATACGAATCATCGGTTTTATTATCTTCAAGTCTATTCACCGTTAAATTCGTAACATTTGTTAATAAATTTGTACTTTGGTTATGTTTATTCGCGTCATAATCATAATTATGATTAATATCTCTATAAAAATCGCCAACAATGGTTGAATTTGGAACAATATTCAATGTGGTTGTATTTTCTGTTTCTGTAATTGTGTTGGAAATTGTAGGCTGAAGTGTATCTATAGTAGAATTAACGTCACTACGACCGCCACCACCAACAATGTCTAATCTGTTTGTATGTAATCCATCACCGATTTGAACATTTGTGTTAACATGTGTTGTCGGCTCAAAGCTTTTACTAGTTTGACTCGCACTCAACTCCAGTTGAGGATCTATTTTAGCGGTAACTGGAGTTATGATATACCTTCGATATCCGGCGGGCACTCGAGGTGTAGCGAAAGAGACATGCAATAATCCGTGTCCGGCATGCATACGGGACATCACTCGTGGCGGACGAGCTGTAGTTTTTGGAGGCCTTTTTAGGATACGCTTCGTCACACCAGAGGATTCAACGTCTGGTGGCTCTACTTGTACGGGAAAGTAAGTCGAAGCCGAACCTTGTTTCGAAGTGTGCTGTTGCGGAAGAAATTGTGGCACAACGATAACCTGCGGCGGCGGCGGAGTAAACACTGTTATTGCTGGAAATGGTATGTTCGGAGACTGTGATTGCGAAGATGGAGTGATTTGTTGCTGTTGGAGCTGCAACTGCTGAAGCTGTTGTAACTGTTGAAGTTGTTGTATCTGTTGAAGCTGTTGGGCTGTCATGAATGGAAGAATCGGTGGCATTAGGCTCATCATAGACATAAGCCTCGGATCGAAAGGAACCGCTGGTGACGTTGTTGTGGTCAATACAGGTATAGTTGTATCTTCGCGTTCACCCAATTGAAGGTTGAATCGCAACGGATTAAAGCGCGGAATTGTTTGATTAAGAAATGACCGCCACATCGTTAAACTTAATCCTTGCATCAGTAGAAGCGAGAAAAGCATCTGAAGTGGTCCGCCAGCTATTAATCCAAAAGTCATTTTTTTATTTCAGTGATAAACGCAAACATATAAGCAAATTAATTATTTTGATTGTTTTCTTCGTGTTAATTCAAGATCTATTAAAACGCATTAAATAAACTTTCATTGAAAGAAAACTTATACGCGAATGTTTCAATAATTGTTTTGTCACAACAGTAAACTAAACACTTTAAGAGACAGTTATTTCAAACTTTTTTAAGCGTCGATAGTATATATTAAATATGAATAATTCTAATGTGCTTCCCATTCTCCAGAGGAAGTTTTACAAAAAAAAGTTTGCGTTAAACTTTTAAGTATTCGGATCAAAGCGCACACTTTTTATAGGAAAATAATTTTAAAACTTTAACTGTTTTTGCAGTATTTACGAGTTTAAATACAAAAATATTTCAGCAAACTTCATAAAAATGTAGCGCTTTGTTAGTTTGTTCAATACGCTAACAACAATGCGACTCATCTTCAAAACAAAACGTAAGGAATAATAAAGCGAATTAACCGAATCACTAAATATAATAAAAATTGCAAACACTAATGGCTTAAATAAACGAGCGTATAATCTAAATATTTTTTTAATTTTCACCGTCAGTACTAAAAAGTTTATGATTGAATAATACTGCGTAAACAAATAATACGGTGGGATATGGATTTTATTACTATTATTATGATTCAAAATGAATATGATTAAAGCGGGGCATTCATTATCAGCGAGCATGTCGTCGATTCACGCTTTAATTGGCTTTGATGCCAATTTATTCATAATTATACGTGCGATCAACACAAATAAAACACACGCAACGATATTTTACTAATCAGTTTATGCGTAATTATTACGAGACCTTTCATTAAAAAAAACAGTAAATTGGGTTTCAAAACCGTTTTTGTCTTATAACCAGTATTGTTCTATATATCTAATTAATTATTCAAAAATAGATTTTGCATCATTAGTTTATTACGTTTACTTATTAGAAGTTATATATTAGAATACTGTATCATTTTCTATCCATTAGTAGTTTAGTCTCATTGGTAACATTAAGTTTCAATTGATAATTGATTAATAATACAATTGAAACTTAATTTTACCATACAATACAATCAGTGAGACAATGCAATAAATCACAAAAACGTTTCTTTATGTGTGAAAGTAAAATTATTAATTATATATGTCGGCTAGTATTTCTAAGATCAATTAAGTCTATATATATAAGAGGAATTACTATAATATATATTTTTATATATTTTTAAAAATCTTAAAATAATTTGAATTAGACTTGTAAACGGATATCCGAAATGTCGGGTTCGGGTCGGATATCCGAAAAAATCGTCGGGTCGGGTCGGTTTCGGATACAATCCTGTCGGGTTCGGGTCGGGTCGGATATTTAAATTTTTAGCACATATCCGATTTATCCGATTTTTAAAAATTTTTACAATGACTTTAGTAAAAAAAAGTGAAAAAATATAAATATTTTTTATTTTCAAACTAATTTGTAAAACAAAACGTTAATTATATGTGCTAATGCTGTAATAATTTTTAAAATTATGTGTGAAATTTTATATTAAATCTTTGAAAAATTATTCTGAACAATTTTCGGATCGGGTCGGGTCGGATACAGCCGTGTCGGGTTCTGGTAGGGTCGGATACTACCCTGTCGGGTTCGGGTCGGGTTCTGAAAAGTCTAGCGATTTACAAGTCTACTTTAAACATATGTATTAAGGTTTTATATTCTAAAATACAAATGAGGCTATAAATAGTACCTGAATCTTTAACCAAAGTATTATCACTTTGTTCGATAAGATCTTCGCGTAGAAATGCGATGTATTGATCAAAATTATAATCACATTTAACATTACCGACTGGTAATACATCGAAACAAAGTTTCAAATCATAGATCATAGATAATAAAATTAAAGCTAAATTAAATCTGTGAGCATTACTATCAGAAGTTACAACAATTATCTTTGCTTCTATATCTTGAACCAAATTATTTTTCGATATAATCTGATATAATTGATAAATAGTTGCAAATAACTCGTTAGGTTTCGTTGGTATTAATACATAACCAGTGCTGATTGAATTATTAAATAGATTAAAATCTAAAAACTTTTTAATATTTAAAACAAACTGATTTTGATTAAGTTCTCGATACGAACAGCTTTCGATTCTACGTAAGAGTTTTTCAAACATTTCATTTTCTAGTATATCGTCATCAGTAGTCATTATTACTTTAATCACATTAGTATTAACAGAAAATAGCACATTATATAAACAAGTCGAAACGTATTTGGTTCTTGTGCTGACAAATTCATTCGTTAAATCGCGCCAATCGCTAATTATTATAATATTTCTATTAAACTTTCGAGAAACACAACTATCATTTATAATAGCTTGAACTGCAGTGTTGCGATCAATAAATAATTGAATTAATTTAATTTTGCTGACAATTTTATAACTGGATATTCGAAAACTGGTCCAATTAAAGCTTTCATCAACTAATTTGTGGCACAAATCATCTAAAAACTTGTGCCACGAAACAAATTTTGGCGAAACAAAGTTAATGCTAAAATCTCCCTTATTTTTGGCACTGTTTTCTTGCAAAACGATATTATCATTAACTGCTGGCAAATCAAACTGATTCGCAAATTTATCTAAAAAAGTTGAGATATCACGCATAAAACGTCTCATAATATACGTTTCACACATGATTACACTAAATTCAAATTAAAAACTGTTTATGTTTTGTTTATTATTGGATTTTTTTGGCGAATATCTGATTGAGTCCATCATTAAAACCCTCGCGATTCCTAGCGATTTCAATGGCAATGAATTGTGCGCGCGGAACGATAATCGTGTTTGATTCGCTATAATCGCCTCTACAGTCTAATCGCAATAAAGTTGCAAAGTTATAGTCTTCGATCGCGTCTCGCATATGATCGCAAAATGTTCGCCAGTTTTGTTTGGCTGATTCCGATTTAATATCAGTTTCGGTCACGTGTTTCACGTCTAACTCACGAAATTGTTTTCTGTGACAACAAATATATAATTTAATTAAATACGAATATATGATAATATGTTACCTAAATTCAGTATAAATAAATAGATCATTAGACGTTAATGATAGCTGTTTGAGCGAAGAGAAAGATGTGATTAAATTGAAATATGTTTGCATGTGCTGTACAGCCGTTGAAAGCCATGCTCTCTCTATGGATGGATCGTTGACATACTGTTCACCACTAGAACACTGTTCCGATAACTGTATTGGCGATGTAGAGCTCATTTAGATTAAATCAATTCAATTCAATAATTATATACATGTGTACAATACGTAAACTTTAATACATGGATATGTGGATGAGTGTCGCCACTGATTGATTGCACGTCAATACCGCATAGTATGTAGGGTTGCCTGTAAGACCAGGCGTTAGTATTTTTTCGGTCCGTTTGATGTCTATTCATTGATTTCATTCATTTTTCTTATGTGTATCAAACATTGTGATCGATAATAATACTCGTCAAACTATTTTTTAGTTTCTCAATACGTTAAAAGGTATGCGCTTTATTATCGATCACGTTGTTTAATCCATATACAGCAAAGAATACTGGCGCCTGGTCTTAACTGCAACCTATTTGCTAAATTTATAGTGCGTGCAATTTTAATATTTATATATTTACGATTATGACAAAAATAATTAATATAATTTATCTTAATAAAACTTAATAAATGAGAATAAATTTTTTTGCGGTTATAAACTTACCAAACTTACTAGTTAATAAAAAAATTTTAAATTTCGTTAAAAGGCTTTTAAAAACTCATCGAATTTAAAAAACTTAAAAACTCAAAACCTTAAAAATATTTAACAAAATATTTAATAAAATGCTTTAATTTTTATATTGACTTCAATTTCACTCGAATGCGCTTAATTAGAATTGGCTATAATATATTTTAATTGAGTGTTCCTGACTAGAGGTCGAAAACCGGTCCGGAAGGAAGCGGGAGGGAGTGGGAACACTTGAAAAATACGCGGGATGGGAGGGAGTTGGATTATGTTAAAAATATGCGGGAATTTACGGGAATCCCGCAAATCTTTTATTCCCGCAAACCACTTGTGTAAATATATTTATATTTAATTTCGACTAGTTTTTATGACCCCTATAATTTTTTCCCCTAATTTTTAATTTGTAAAAGAGTATATGTTTGATATATTTATATAAATTAAAATTGTCTTTCAACCATGCATTTCATATTTATCTAATTACATTTATATATACCATATTATGAATATTTTCATACGATTTTTATGAAGTTGGGGAATTGCTCGACGGGAGCGGCGGGAATGCTAAGTTTACATCTACGGGAGTGGGTCCTGCTGGAATTAAATAAAATTTTGCGGGAGGGAGTGGGAGTAAAAATTAGAAATTTTTCGACCTCTATTCCAGACTTATCTTGTAATTAAGTGTTCTTTAAAAAATTTTTAAAAATTCAGATGAGGGGATAAGCTCATAAGGATATAATTGACAGTTTTTCAAATATTGACAAAAAAAGTGGTCAAAAAACTCACCGGTTTTGACTGGCAATATCTTCTCTTTTATAATTTTATTTAATAATTTTATTCTTGAATTTTCAAAATTTTGGATTAACAAAGCTCAACCACATTCAAATAATAAAAATAATTATTCATAAAATTAAAATATAAATATTTTCACTTTTTTTCACTTAATAATCAAAGTAATTAAATTAAATTTCGAAACGTCAAAATAAATCACGAATCAAGTAAATGATAACTTTGATTATCAAAATGAAAAAAGTGAAATTATTAATATGAATCAACTCAGAGAGAAAAATCCTTGTTTTCAAAATATAAAATTGAAAAGCTTATAAAAATCTAAATTAAAAATAAATCAAAAGAGCAAATTTGAAATCAAATCAACACTAAATAAAATAATTCCTAAAATAATGTCTGTAATTTCCATAGTTACACAAGGGGCGTGCTTGCCCAGGGTTCAACCCCCTAGAAATTTGGAAAAGTTTGGGGTCACTTCTCACCCAAATTTTGGAAAATTCAAGGACGAGAAAATTTTGAAAAGTGTCAGGTCAACTGAAAAAATTATCATTCAAAACTGATGAGCTTGGGTTACCCCTCAAATTTTGGCCAATATTTCAAAAAATTATTGATTAAATTCGTCTAGTTTTTCGAGGGGGTGTGGTTTAGTTTTTTTTCTAGAAAAATTTCAAAACAAAAATTTATAAAATAAATTTAATCCAAAGTCCAAAAAAATTGTTGCTCAAATCCGCTTAGTTTTGACCCCCTCCTAAAATTGAGATTTTCTAGATCTGACCCCCTCAGCGTCCTACCTTTGATAATTTCCCATATTTTTACTCGTTTCAAATAATATACTTTTTTTTAATGTTCTTTAACAGAGATAGTAAACTATTGTTATAACATTTTCAAAATTCTGAGAATAATCATTTACCGGATGTTAAAGTACATTCTATTATTTGACAAAATAAACAAGTTTTAAATTCTGTCTATAAATGAGAGAATTTTTTGAATACTTTACATTATAATCGAAAATAAAATATATTTAGCCATCAATAACCATAATTCTTATTTATAATTATAAATTATTATTAACTTCTCAATGAAAAATTTTTAAGAAAGTGTAATAGCAATTATGAAAATTCTAATTTATAAGTTAATGATTTATTTGTAAATTCTTATATTAATAAACAATATTAAGAAATTTTTTTGGAAAGTGTTGTTTTTTCTTTATTAAATCAAAACTTATTTTTATTATGTTTATTTGAATTTATTTATGAGAAATATTTTTTATTTAGTTTTACAAAAACCTTATGCTATTAATATTTTTGTAATTAAAAAAAATATAAACTGATATTTATTTTTTTTCGATAATTCACTAGAAACATCTTTATTTATTTTTGAAGATTGATTAGAAATTAGAACATTTAGAAGATCAGTAAAGATTTAAATTGAGCTTACACTCCGTTAGGTCAGGAGATATAATACCATATAAAGTTAGGTAGCATTTCATCCAAACAGTTGATTAGCATTTATAACTTATTAGTACACAAACCGTTAGCACACATAACGTAATGTAACAGTTGTAACAGTAACCACTTTAATGCAAACGTGTTTTGATGCAGAATTAGTTAATATAAGGTTATTCAACTTAAAACTCAAGACCTAATGCTTGCGATTCGCAATCGTGAACTTGTGTTTTGTGACCCACTTGTCTCGTCATTTGCCAGCGAAACATGCATTCAACGGCGCGACGATTGTTTTCAAACGGTCAAGCGTTGACCATTAAAAGAATGATCACTTCGGCTACAATTGACGCTCAAACTAATTTGAGTCTAAGCCCTGATTGGGATCGAGCCATGTCTGACGCCGAGAAAATTGTGGGATATTCAACATCCTATTTCAGTTTAAGATGCCTTTTAAGTGATGAGATATCTAATGTTGCGTTGCATCTGAGAAAATTAGTTGGAACTAATCATCCATTATTGGAAACTGCGAAGTAAGTGATTATCTTTTTATTATTAACATTTCTATAATCCAGTAAATTGTTTATTTTTCAATCACAAAAATTTATAATTTATTTAAATTTTTCATTTATTGCTATTATGTTTCTATTAAAATCTCATTACACTAAAACTTATTAATTCGGAATAAACTTGTTTTAAATTGTGCTAAAAATAAATTCCAAAAATATCAATGTTTTACTAAACTCATAACTTCATGATTTAGACGTTTGACATATACTGGACATAGCAATATGCAAACGCGAGGATTAATTGTATTACTAGTATCAAAAGCATCGGGACATTCGCAGGATTCTATTGATTTTAGTGACGCCCAGAGATCTACTGGTATATCACAGAGACAGAGATCGTTGGCTGAGATGACCGAAATGATATATTCCGCACATTTGATACATCGAGGTATACTCAATTTGCAACCAAGTTTACTGTCTCATTCGAAGAAAGCAATGGATTTACATTTTGGTAATAAAATGTCTGTACTTTCCGGAGACTTTTTATTGGCCAGTGTGTGGAAAGGACTCGGAGAGTTGAGAGATACTAAAGTAGTAGAACTTATGGCGACAGCCATTGGAGATTTTATGGAAGGACAGTTCGTTATTGAAACTGAATCCTCTTTTCCCGATAAAAATGCGGGATTAAAGTTTTGGGAGGAAAGAAATTTTCTTCGTGCTGGAAGTCTTCAGGCAAATAGTTGTCAATCAACGCTACAGTTGGCTTCACAATGTGAAGATTTGCAATTGAAAGCATACGAGTTTGGGAAAAATATAGCGCTTGGTTGGCAAGCATTTACTGAATTGCAACCATTTATTGATTCATTCATGCATCCATTAAACACTGTTCCGAAATTGGATTTAATGTCCGCACCAGTTGTGCTTCATATTGAAAACAATGGAGAATCTTTGGAAAGCATTTTAATTAAAGATCCAAACGATAGCACGGCTTTACCATTATATGATTTTCGAAGATTGCATTCTTTGATTAGAAGCGGTCCAGCAATCAGTAAAACCAGACAATTAATAACAGAATATAGCAATAAAGCGTTGGAAGCACTTAAAGGCTTTCCAATGTCTGACTCCACTAAAGCTTTATCTAACATTGTGTTGGCAATGAAAGAATAATATATAAGCATATATATATAACGTTACTTTTGTTTTACTTTTAATTAACCAAATTAGCGATTGTTTGTTGTTTACTCAATATTTTGTTTTAGATTAGCATAAAACTGTACCAAACATGCACATTATAAAGCATTTCATAATCTCGTTAATTATGGTGTTATTTTTGAAATTATTTTTATATATTTTTATCACATTTACAGTTATAATAATTTTTTAAAACTATTTTTTTCGAGAATATAAAAGCATAAAAATTCTATTTTCACGATTGATTCGTAAAAAATCATTTTACATTAGTTGAATCATATCGAATGTTATGTTTAATGTTAATAAAAGGGTAAATTAATACAATTAATAAATGTAATAAACTATATTTAATTATAAGCTGTATAATTAAAGAATGTTGAGTTTTTGTAGATTTTATGATATGATAAGCAGGTTTAATTATTTGTTCATTATTTAGGAAAAATATTACATATGAGTTTGAAATACCAATGAAATATATGAATAGATATGAGCCAAATAAAGTTCGATAAGCTTTTTAATTTTTATTTATTTAAATTACTAGATTTCATTAATTAACAAATTAAACGGTTAAGTTTATGAAACAAAAATAATATTTAAATTATAGATGGCGATGCTATCTATGAACTAAAAGTTTAGGTACTAAGGTAGTTTGCAGTCACCGTTGATATTGTAGCTGCTATTTCTATGGCAACACAGAGTTTTCAATGTATTGCTATGAGAAAAATGATTATTACAAATAAAACTTAAATTAAAGCTAATATTTTATGCTTTTTTTGGTTTTTACACTAAATATTATTTAATGGTTAAACTCTACTTAAATTTTGCACATTTTTTGATGTTAATTGTAATTAATAAAGTAAATTTAAACATTTAAATGGAAAAATCATCAGATGTCTCCACTTTAGGTGACTGCAAACTACCTCAGTATACCAAAGTTTATGCCCAATGCTGTAACAGTTAGAGTAGAGTATTGCTATGGTAACAAAAAGCATATACTTTTTTGTTGACTAAATTTATTTGATATTTTGAAATATTGTTGTGAAAAATGAGTAACTAATATAACTAATTTAGTAATACAATTATTGTTCACTAAATCAATAAATACGTTTGTTATTATATAATATAATGAAATAAATTTAATAATGGAAACGTTTAAAGAGAGCGCTAGTGATTTGCGAAACGTGTACGCAATAAATCAAATGAATTACATGTGTCCGGCATTGGGTTTAAATTATATGCGAAGTCCACTCCTTAAGTATAAATATCCTTCAGCCACAGTTAATATAGTGAACAATATCGCGCATGCATTGCTATATTGTCCTCGATTTTACACTCAAGTTTTGCATTTAATGAACAAAATGAATCTTCCGCCGCCTTTTGATGATATTTCCATAACTATTGTTAATTTTAAGGATAAAAAACAATTTACTGATCAGTTTTCTGACTCAGAGATGGAGTGCAGCGAAGAAGAGATGCATAATGAACGCCCAAATTATGGTATTATAACGCCTTTTAAGAGAAAAACTGTTAATGGATTAAAGACTGGTGTCGTCGGACACAAAGCAGAGCATATTAAGCGTAAAAAACAGAAGTGTTTTGAAAATGATTACAGAGAAAGCTTAAAACAATACCATAAACATAGCGTTAAAACTGACGATATTTTTGATTTATGTCCGAAAGCATCGCAAAAAACAAATATCCAAATCAATATTACTTCCGATAAAAATCATTTAATGAGTCCAACGCTATCTAAAACTGTTGAATATTCTGATGAGAATAGTTCTGGTTTTGGTTTAATAGAAGCTTGCAATAAACGGAGAGAAAGCGAATCATGTGGCGAAACGTCTTTCTATGACAATAGAGAATTTATTTCTACCGAAGAATTGAATTCTATTCAATTATCTCGAAACGAATGGAAAAATTATTCTGTATTTAACGAATACGAATCTGGAACGCCTTCGTGTAGACTTTACTTAAAAAACATTGCTAAACAACTGGATTATATAGATCTTCAGCGAATTTATGGAAAGTTTGTGAATTGGGAATCAGAAATTGAAAAAAATATGTAAGATATGTCCAGTTATTGTTATTAACTTTTTTAGTTTATCTGTTAATTATAAACCATACACAAAAGAAAGTTAAGTTTGAATTCGCTATCATATCGTTTAATTAATTAAATTTTTATTGTTTTATTAATTTAATTAATTAATTATTGATAAGGTTTGACATTCGTTTAATGAAAATGGGAAGAATGAGAGGACAAGCATTTATCGCTTATCACTGCGAAAACGTGGCAATTATGGCTTTGAATCAAACAAATGGCATTGTTTTAAATGGAAAACCAATTGTTGTGGTAAATTTTTGATGGATATCTTTAATAATAGGATGTTTTTCTTTTCCATTATAATTTATATTCTTGTTTACTTTTAGGTTTTTGCTCGTTCTGCGCGACCGAAACAAATTACTTGAACGGTTGGTTTCATAATAAGCTTATGATCGGTGAGTTTTCGCTAAAACTATTTTTTGTTCACTTATTATTCGTATTCCTTAATATTACGAATTAAACTCCTTAACAACTAAAAACTTGAAGGGAAATACTAAGATTTATAAAATCGACAGCTATTTATGCTAAATACCGGTATATCAACCGTATTGATGTTAGCGATAATCTCATGCTCTTAATCTCAAGCGATGTTTTGTATTACTGTAATTAGTGTAACACTGCATATCGCAATGCTTGCAAGCAATTCGCAAAACTTTAATAACTGAGTGACAATTAACTGCATTGTTATCGTAACAATTGTTGTAAATCTCAATCGCCTAAATTATACGTAATATCAACTGTATAAAACAATAGCGCGTAGAATCCATTTTCGATAGTAAGCAACATTTGTGTAAATTCCGGGATATGTCTGTGCACCGCATTTATGACCATATGAAGTGATTCCAACAATGAAGTGAATTTGATTAAAAGTGATGGTCAATGGACCGCCAGAATCTCCTTGACACGAGTCTTGACTGTCTTCTGTAAAACCAGCGCACATAATAGAACTTTTAATACCCAATGGAAGTTTTGTTTTATCTAAATCTTTGTATAATTTTTCGCATATTTCATTTTCTATAACCGGTACATTAATTTTCTTTAAAGTATGCGAATAATGTCCACGAAATGATGTGTCACCGAAGCCAATCACTGTTACGGTATTGCCAACCAAATTATCGGTCGTCATCTGTTTATTCGGTAAACATACTGATGATATTTTGTTGTTAAAATTAATTCGTGATTTCATTTTAACTAAAGCTATATCATTATACGTTGAGTGAGGAAAAAATGAATCATGAATTATTATGTCTGATATAATTAATTCTTCTCCGGCTTCGAATTTATTTGAACCGACTTTCACTGAGTAAACGCTATCATCACTGAATTTAATATAAAATTAAGCTTAAATTAATTAACATTTAGGGAAATCTTATTGAGCATCGATGCCTGATTTTAAAATTTTATAAATTACCTTTATTTTTGTAAGCAATAACGAAATTTATATATGAGTTTATTTTGTTTTACCAGTAAAATACATATTACACTCTAAGATAACTTATAATAATATTCTGATTTTACCCCAAATAATCTCTGTTAATGAAATTCACACAATCGCTATCCTATTGTATTTTAATTGTAACTTATTAGAAATATGGTATGATTTATCACAAACTTACTTTCTGTGTTGTCATTTGGGTGAGGATATTATTTTAACTTGTAAATCATAACCAGGAAACGGTTTATTATGGTATTCCATAATTTTAAAAGCTATAAAAATATCATTTTACAATTCTATGAAACATTGAGCCAAAATTACACCATTCTTATAAAATTTAATTAAGAAAAGTCTATTAAACCTTCAGAAATCATTATTTTATGATGCAATATTAAAAACATTGTTATAAAAATTTTTGATTAAATTCAGAGTTATAGAGAGAGACCCCTTTTTTATTAAACAAAAAAATTTTGACTTAATTGATTAAAGTTATCATCAAAAAAGTCATCATGAATATGTAAAATCGTTTTTTTAAAATAGGAAACAAAACTCTTTTACAGAAAGTGCGCTAAAAAACAAAAATAATTACAATACCTGATACTTTAGTTTGCCTATAAATACCCCATAATGCCTTACAATAATTTATACCTAAAGAAACCATAAAAATCCGATTCTTGTTATAATTTATAAGTTAAAAGCTAATTTTCTAAAATTCAAACATATTGTCTGCTTATAAACGGCAATTTAATACCGGTAATTGCACAGTACAGGCACTCAATTAAAATGATAAAAGTTTATCCATTGACTTAAGTTCTGAGTTCTCTTTTGTTTGCCTTTTCTAAAATTGATCTTACAAATATTATCCCTATTCTGTGATAAACCGGAATTTATTAAACAGTTATTATACAGAAGTAAGATTAAAGATAAAATTTATAAAAACTTACAATAAAGGTATAAAACAATGCGCTGCAGTTAATAAAAAACTATTGCTAATAATAGCTGCTCCACATAAAAATTGTTTAAATCGAAATATGGATGCCATCCATGGGAACTCTCCAACTTCGCTGCTTAATCCTGATATTATTCTCTTAAATATTCGATGATTATAAGCCTGAAATCCGCAATAAGGTTTAACATACATCATACTTGTTTGTTGAAACGTGAACTCTTTGACATTACAGCAAACAGTTTCCGGTATTTCGCCAAACTTAGTCCAACTACAAACTAACCACGAGTTACTGTTGCATTCTTCTAACTTTTTACATACCGTTTCGCACGTAATAATAGGATATTCATTATAAATGATTTCTATTTCGTGCTTCGGTAATATCGGATAAGAGTTTAATATTTTGAAAAAA
Source organism: Phthiracarus crinitus (assembly GCA_034698025.1). Lineage (NCBI taxonomy): Eukaryota > Metazoa > Arthropoda > Arachnida > Sarcoptiformes > Phthiracaridae > Phthiracarus > Phthiracarus crinitus. Next base: position 16,291 of record JAQGAW010000419.1, read on the forward strand.
ATCATCATAACTATAATCGTTAGAATTATACATTGAAAAAATATTATTCCATTCATTATGAAGTAATGCATTACATTATAACAAATTCTGTGCATATTTTTATAAATAATTTATTATTTTTACTGTATAAGCCAACATTACTACTATTATTATTATTGTTTTGCGAGTATTTCTATTTGACTATACCTTGTACTAGACATTTATTATAATTATTATGACAGTTACTATTTGTACATGTATTACAAATTATTTTACTTTTTATTAAATTATGGCAATTTAACTGTAAGTATTTCGCTCATAGTCTATATTGAAAACTTTAATGAAAAAAGTGAGATTGCAATCAAAATAATAAATTTTATGGTATCAATTGAAAATAATGGTTTTGAAAATGGGCTTAAGATATAAATATAAGTTTAATATATCAGTTATTCTCAATTCACTTGTTTTTTAATTTGTTAATATTGTACTTCAAGTATTTGTTCGTTTTAATTACCTCTACTTAAATGTTGCGTATATTTTTTGTTTTAAACAGTTTAATAATTCTATTTCTTTATTATAAATGATTCTAAATTTTAATATACCAACGGTAATATCAACTATACATACTGTATTATATGTAACATATTTAACTTTTACCGTTTTAATTAAATTAATTTATATTTATTGATAATTTTATTATAATGTTTGGTAATTTTAAGAAAAATTGTTTTATTTATCAATTATATTTTAAAAATTTAAAGTTTTTCAACTAAACTATACAAAATATTTTGAGTATTCTAGAGATTTAAGTGTCATTCATAAGTGCTGTTGACATTTGATACAAGTTTTCATTTCTTCATTAAATATTTCGACTTGAATTATTGCCTCATGAATGTTAAAACGATCTTTAATTAATTTTAACGCCTTATTAAGAATTAACGATTGATTATTAGTTTCGCCTTAAATTAAAATGAAATTTATTGTTCAAAATTATATGTTATTATATATATTTAAATTTTATATACCGATTACTAGATGTGATGCTAACGCAGTCTTATCTAAACTTAACGACCAAATTCTTAAATGATGAACTTTAACAACGCCTGGAATTTCGTGTAAAACTTGTTTAACTTCAGAAAAGTTTATTCCTTTTGGCGAACCTTTAATTGAATAAAAAGATTTATATTTAATATGTTTGATATAAAATGCGCTGTATGTAAATAATTAGTTATTTTTGAGTGTTATAAGTGTTTTAGGATTAAAATAATATCATACCTTCCATTATTATATTAATCGTATCTTTCATTATATTAAATGTTATGGCGAGAACAATAATTGAGAAAACAAACGTACAAATCGGATCAATAAAGTTCCAGTTTTGTTTGAAATAAATGATAATCGCAGCAATAAGTACACCAATACTTTGGAAGAGATCGCCGATTACGTGTATGAACGCTGCGCGAACATTTATATTAGCTTTTGCTTTTGGGTTTTCACTTGTTTTGTCGTTATGACTGTGTCCATGATTATTATGTTCATTGCCGTGACTGTGTCCGTGACTAATACCACTAAAATGAAGTGAAGCTCCCATTCTATTTTATGTGAAATGTTGAGCTTAATTATTTTAATTTGTATTTAGATTAAAGATCTTACAAGATGTTGACCAAAATACCAAGAGATGCAGTAATAATCATAACGAGTGCATTGATTTCATAATCGCCATGAATTAAGCGTTCGATTGCCATATAAACAAGAATTGCTGTAACGGCCCATATAAGTAGTACAGAACACAGCGCACCGATAACTTCTGCGCGATACCTATCAATTAATTATTCATGCATTTTTTATTTATATTTTGGAGAATTCAAAACAACTAATACCATCCAAAATTCATATTATTAGTAGCAGGTCTTGAGCCCAACCATAGCGCTAACAGACTTATCATAAAACCTGCGAAATCAGTTAATAGATGCGCGGCATCTGTGGCTATGGCTAAACTGTTGGCCATCACTCCGCCAACAACTTCTGCGGCCATAAATGTGATGCATAACACGCTCGCGAATATTAATTTATTTCTTGCGAGTTTATCGATACCTTTGTTATCATTTGTATGGCAATGTAACGTTATGTCATGATTATGGCCTCTGTATCCAAATAAATAATGCAAAAAATTGATTAACTTATTTGATTATTTATGTTTATTTAATTTATCAATAAATAAATAATTAACATTTATTTAACATATTTTGTTTTGATAAACAGATAAACATAATCTTAAATTATGTGATATTAAGTTTTATTTTGCCACAAAAACTAAATGAGATTAAATAAAGTAATTGAAATAATGAACAAAACTCTATATAACTTACAACTCAAGCTCAACACTATTATTATTAAGATCTTCCGTCATAATAAGTAGAATAAGTTTTCTGCTGCGATATTATTCGCGATTTATATTAATAACTATATATTAACTATAAACAATGTCAAATTTCTTCATAGTAAGCTTATATTCTAATGTATTATATTGTTAAATAAAAGTTTTTTAACGTAAAATTGAATATCTTATTATATAGTGGGAAGATATCAAATCACAGTTTGCACTCATTACAATTAAATAAAGGGGGAAAGGGATGACAATGCGAGTGATCGTGACATTCGATGCGTACTATGTCTTCATTACTAAATCTTCTGTTTTATTCTTATCAGATAATAAATTTTGCTGCACTCGGCCTCTAAATTTTTGATAGTGTTTTGTGGATAATTGCAACAAAACAAACAAAATTAATCATTACACCAGTGAGCAAAACAATTCTAATTTAATCTCAACTCTTTTTCCGGAATATATTAAAAAATAAATAAGTTTCCTTTAAATTGAAAGCTCTTGAGTATTTAAGATCATTTGTTAAAACAGTAGATATTATTTAGAAACAAACTTAAATAACGGGAACTTAAAACTAGAGTTTTTTGTTATTTTATTTAACTACTATTTATTTAAAATAAACATTTTAAAAAGTTTTTTTAAATTTTAAAAGTTTTAAAAGAAATCTTATAGTATTTATTTTAGTATTATACTAAATATACTAAACTTAATAATAATAGAGGTTTAAAAAATTAGTGTGAAATCATGAATTAAAAAGCAAAATTATAAAAAAAGCATTACGCAAATAAAAACTCAAAATCATTACTTTTCTACGTAACTCTTCTGTACATTTGAGTACTAAAATATTTAGCACGGCATCCTATTTTGCAAACAGCACCAACACTGCTATCATATTGTAGGAAAATGACATTTTTAATCATAAGATTGGTTATTTGTTGCATAACATTATTTCTAAATTTTTTATTATCAAATTATTGCCAATCGAATGCAGTTTGTTTCAGTTTGGTTCTTCGCAATGGTATACAAGATTAGCTGCTATTAAAGTATTTGGAAATTAAAATTATTCCATTGATTTTTTAACTAAAATTTAATAAAATTTTGGTAAATTATGAAAAATTTTGGTAGTATTGTAAACTTTGAATGCCCTTTCAATTAAATCACTTAAGGATTTTTTTCTAAAGATATATCTTATTCAAAAATATTAGGATTCTTGAAATGGAGCTCATATTTTTTATTACAGTGTTTTAAATGTGACATTCAATCAAATTATTTGAATACTCATATTATTAAATATAACTGTTTGAGCTGAGCGTATGACATGATAACTATTTTGTGGAGAGGCGTCGAACATAATGTTCACGCAATTTAAAACACATTTGAGTTCTTAGTTCAAAGTCCTCGATTAATAAATAAACTTTATAACTTTAATAATAAATATTTTTTTAGTTATATTGATTTACTTTAATAATTACCTATTTTTCATTCATTTAAGTCAGTCGTATGTTAGTCGTCAATGTATTCGCTTTAAATGCAAATTTACTTTTGACGTTTTATTTTTATAAAATTTGGTTATAAATTCTATGTTAAGTCTATGTTCGTGATATTAAACACATGTGTAACACTTGAAAGTTTTTTACAATGTTTGTAATAAATGATAAATAAAAAATAATAGGTAATTATAAAATTGAGAATTTTTATTATATACTTAATTCGTGTGAATATTAATTAGAACTTTTTAAACATTTTTTATTTTAAAATTTATCGTTTAACTTTAGTTTTGCGTTCTGATGGAAATGATATTTAAAAATTAAATATTTTCTTTTATTACCGGTAAATGAATTGAAAATATAGAATTTGCTTATGAATGTACATTTTAATTAAAGTTTACAAATTATATAATCATTTATTACTTTAAATTACTCTTTATAAATGCTAATATTTAATTTTCGTATAGGATTATTGATTAAATCGATTCAAATTATTCCACGGTTTATTTTTATCATTCTTATGTTTATCATCTTTCCTATCATTCTTGTGTTTATCGTCTTTTTTATGTCTATTTTTATCCACATCTTCATGTTTATCCTTTTCTTTATGCTTAATTTGATGATCCTTTTCCTTATCTTTATTTTGATGCTTTTTCTCGGACTCTTTATTTGGATCTCTAGTTTTTGGTTGTTGTGGTTGGTGTGGTTGGTGTGGTTGGTGTGGTTGGTGTGGTTGGTGTGGTTGGTGTGGTTGGTGTGCAGGTTTAACGCTGTCTGTGTGCGTATGCGTCGATGGTTTAGGCGATACTTTCGATAATATATTAGTAATGCCTTCATTTAATTTACTCTTTGATTTCAGTTCGCCATCATTTCCAACGTTTGTATCCAATTTTTCTTCCAAATAAGTCACTAATTTGTTCATTTGTTCCACAACTTTCATAATATTTTTTTTATGCGTTGCATTTGCTTCAATTAGATCTTGTTTTTCTTTGTTCATTACCTTCAGTTCTGCATCTTTTTCTCTATTTTTCAAATCAAATATAATATTATTGATTCGCTTTACTAAATTATCTCTAAGTTTATCCTTTTCTAATAACTCTTGAGTTTGCATTCTATTCTCGATTTCTTTATTTCTGAGTACAAACAAATCCATTTCGCTCTTAATCTTCGAATTGAATTCATTTTGAATGTCATCCATACAACTCGTCATTTGTTTCTCAGTCTCGCATCTGATTTCTGTTTCTTTCTTCTCTAATGTGTCGTTTATATTCTTAATCGCATTGAGACTATTTTTCGGAAATTTCTTTCTTTGTTTGGCATCATTCAAATTTAATTCAATATTCGAGTTCATACTTTTATGATTGTGGCAAAAATAATATATCGATAATGTTTTTAAAACGAAATACTAAAACACAGATTTCACATAAATGAATTATTTTTAGCTTTTTTATTGTGTTGACGAATAGAACTTACATAACATTTGATATAACATTGTTAGAACGTATTAGAACTCAATTACCGGTACTTATGTATGCTTATTGTTGAAAAGTTTTTTTAGTTTAAAAATTTCTTAGTTATTAATTTAAATTAATCGCGAGAGTGAATAATAATACAATTACTTTAAATATAGAACTAAAAGTAAATTACAAACAAACTTATAAAATCATATACATTTTTCGTGAATAATTTAGTTCAGGAATTCTGAAGAAACATGAAATAGAATATTTTTCAGTTATATTTTATTACTACAGCCTGTAATTGATTTATGGTAAATAAAATAAAGTTTGTGTGTAAAACATACAAAATAATAATAATTAGGTAAATTTTCATTTTTTTCAATAGAAAATACATTTTAAAAGATGTAAAACTTGTTTAAAAAATAGTTATGTAACAATAAAAGAACATTTTTAAAAAAATCAATAACAAATTTTAAAAATAAGCTTTTATGATCAAAATGAGAGTAAAAGATATATCAAATATAGAAATACTTTACAAACAAATCGTGTTTAGTGAGAATTATTATTATTATCGCTAACACTGAATCCCAATTCTGTTATTAGCGGTAACAAAGGAATGGATATATCATTATCAAAATTAACATTTTCAGTCTGTTTTATCTGAGTTTCGTCATTAGAAAGGTTTTTGTTGCACACTTTTATGGAACTATTGCTATTATTTTGATCGTCTTCGCTATCATCAGTATTGTCGTGATCGTGTTGTTCAATAGAATGTTCATCAGTTAAATCATTGATATCATTTTTTGTGGTTCCAACGGTTGGACAAACGGTTTCGCTCTGAGCGCCGCCAGCCTTACGCACCAAATCGTACCATAATTGCAATTCTAAAGGTGTCTTAACATTAGACGCGGGAATACTATTGCCATCATTGTTAAGATGCGCCTCAGCGCTCAGTCTTCGTATACGATCTCGAGTTTTACATTGATTATAATATTCAAGAACCTTAATTTAAAATATTTAAATCAATTATTAGATTTTAGTGTTTGATTTCGAGTAAACTGAATTTACTTGTATCATTGGTGGCCTTTTTTTCTTAATTTTTTGGGCACAATCGCGTCCCAACTTCAATAACGTGTCAAACCAGTTGCCGCTTTGCATTGCGTCCAACATCTTAACGTCCATAAGCTTAGAATAATCTGTGGATTGAAGTTTGTCGACAGCTTTCACTTCATCGTCAACCAAATCGATGAGCAATTTTTTCCCATCAAAAGCTCGTCTTCCAGTCGCCATTTCAAGCATTACAATGCCATAACTGTAAACATCGACTGCAGGGCTCAATATCTTATGCCTCAAGTATTCCGGAGGTAAATAAACGCTGGTTCCGTGAACAGCGCTGACAGTGCAATGTGTATAGAGTCCAGCGCCACAAAACACTTGACGCGCTAAACCAAAGTCACCTAATTTTGGCTCTAATAGTTGATCTAACAAAACATTGGCACTTTTCACATCTCCGTGAACGAACGGATTTCCTTTAAGTGTATGCAAGTAATTGAGCGCACGTGCAATACCTTCGCCGATATTAATTCTTTGTAACCATGAAAGTGGTTTTGTTTTATTTTTACAAAGCAATCTAAAATTGTAAGTTTTCATCATTAGTAAAATAAATACATAACTAACAGATGTGCACAAATCTAACCTGTCTTCGAGAGAACCATTAGGCATATATTGATATAAAAGACATGGTTCAGGACCATCTAAACTGACGCCATATATTGGTAGTATATTATCGATACGATATCGATTTAAAACTTTCAATTCAGTAATTGCTTGAGACCTAACATTTTATCAAAATAGAAGTTTAACTTTAAAACTTAAAATTCAATAAAACTTTTTATTAAATTATTTTATACATATTATCACAGCCTTTTAATCGTTTGACAGCAACATTAGTGCCCTTCCATTCACCTTTATATACAATTCCAAACCCTAAACAATAAAATAATCAACAAAAAAAATTCACGAATTATTTGCAATAAACTAAACTTTATATCACAAAGTGTATTATCTCGTTATACGAACTAACATACGCTATTATGAAGAGATAATAAGCTAAATACGATACGGTGTTTCACATATTTAAGGATTATCTTATGTTTATATTAACAAACTAAAAGCTAATACAAACCTCCACTTCCTAATACTCTGTCATTACTAAAATCATCGGTGGCTAACATTAATTCCTTATAAGAAACTTCCATTTCGTCAAAATCTGCTTTAAGAGATTCATTTGGTTTAACCTAAAAAATGACAAAATAAATCATTTATTACAAAATTTTTTAAACAACATTTAAGGCATTAAGGATTAAGACCTTATTTTTATATTCACCACCATTTATGTGCTTATCTTCAGCGATAACATTAATATTGTTTTTACACGCATTCATTTTCTTTGAGTCATGACAGTTGAGATTATTATTAAGTATTTTCTTTTCGTCTATAGATAAAGTTGAAGATGAAGGCGATGTCACGTAATATGCTGTAAATAATTGATAATAATTATTATTAATTTAATTCTATTCATAATCTACGCATTTATTCGTATAGTTTACCAAATTTCACTTCTTTTCCGTCAAAACATTTATTAATAGTGTTGTCATTACTATTACTATTATTTTTATTCTTATAATCGGAATTATTTAATTCATATGAGGCGTCATCAGCGGTGCGATCGCGCTCTTCAATACACAAAGCCTTCAACTTGTCGTCGACATAAGTCTTAAGCAAAAACATCGCTCTCTGGTGTCCCATAAAAGCCAAATACTTGTAAAGTTGACTAACTTTAGCATTAGTCGATTCCCATCGCGTCAACAGATCATTGGTAGGCGAAGCTCCGCGATATAACGCGTGCGATATCAGTGTCAGCTGAGTGTCCGACAGACCCATGTATTCTCCGCCCAATTGCTTCCAACTGTTGTCTGCGTCCAGAAGATCGCATAAACACTTTCGCACGTTATATGGCAGTTCGTATATATAGGAAACGCGTCGACGATTCGATGGCGAGTGAAGAGGAGAACAATTGGATGCCGATTCCAGTTGTTGTTGTTGTTGTGGCGATCCGTTCACACCATTCATATTATGGTTATTCATCACCAAATTTGAGTATTAGCTCAATATGCTAATTGATCACCAATTTATTTACATAATAACATCATATGATGTTTACTTCTTCGCAAACATTAGTCCATATGTTTTCAGTGTTGATTACTCTCTCAATTATAACTTATTTTCATTCAATAATTATAGTAACAATTTTCGATCATTTAGTACTATATAAGCTAAACATTTAACTACAGTTTCTTATTCATGAAAGTACTGTTTCTATAAGTTGACAAAATTATTTTAGTTTAGCTCTTTTTCATAATATAGTAGGGTGACTCAATAACGAAGTGACTTATTAACGAAGATGAATATAATGCAACTTTTCGATAAACAGTAAACACATAGACAGTAATAGTTTAAGCGCCGAAAAATGCAAACATTAATGCATAGGCTTTACTGCATTGTCTTCGTTAATAAGTCACTTCGTTATTGAGTCACCCTACTATAAATACCTTTAAAAGTATGCAAATATTTTAAATATTCTATAAATTACGCGTAATTTATATTTATGAGCCTTTGTTAATTGAAAACTTTATAAAATTTATTTAAGTTTCAATCACGTAAACAAACATAAAACTTTTAATTACTAATACAATATATTATAAATCAATTTTCATAGATTCGTAAAATAAACGTAAAATTTAAGTCATATCGAAAAACTTGACTATTACTGTTTTATTATTTAGAACATACATTTAATTATTTGAAACGTAATTAATATGATAACGCGATCAATGAAAAGTTAAGTAAAGATTTGACAATAGTTTCGAAGGACACACTCATTCAACATTCATTGACAAACTGTAAAACTATGTTACCATTGTATTACGAATTATAACTGTATATCATAACTACATATAGTATTAATATGATAAATCTATGATTTCACTTGAATGAACATATGTGAGCGCATATATTTCAAGTTTATATATGATAAGTATTAGTCCAAAAATGAAGTTTTTCTTATTAATTGAGTTGTATTATTGTATGTAGTGATGCAATAGCTTCGCAAACTCGTCTCGCGTTCCAGTTATCTTCCAAAACAGTTCCTGTTCTAAATTTCTGAGCACAGATTACTTTTCTAAAATTATAATTTATTAAAAAATGAACGCTCATCGTGATATTAAGTTGCGTAATAGGATCTTAAAATCCATTTGTAAAGTTTAAAACAATATTAAGAAAATCTTAAACGCTTTTTTGAAAAGCGCGAGAATAGCATTCATTATTATTGGTAACGCTTTTTTATGCTCGACAAACAATAACCTTCTTTATACTATATTATACTAACTGTTACTACTTTTCGTAATTTTATATTTGATAATATTTCTCAAAAAAATTCATAATTAATACAAAAATATTCATTAGTTCGCAGTTTTGCGCGAGAATAGCAGTGTTTATTGAAAATTATTGGAAACACTTTTTTAAATTATATGTATAAAGATATAGTATTGATGATTAAGTACTTATTTTATAACTTTAGCAGAACTTAAAACAAGATAAAAATGAAAAATATGAGCAAAATCAAGTTAATATTATTTATATTTAACTTATTTTTATTGAGAATATTTTGTGACAACTTTTGTGAATTCGATAAAACTATAAAGCGAGCGTTTAATTTATGTAATTATTTATACATCGGAAGTGATCACACATATTGGAAATATGACATTAAATCTAAGCTGTTTAGTAAAACTCAATTAACGATTTCGGAAATATTTGGCATAAGTATGAAATCAATTAACATCAGAAAATATTTGAATACCTATACTCTCAATCTTTTTCCCAATAAAAGCAAAAAATAATAGAAATAATCTTTTATTTCCAACACAACAGACACATTCGATTCGGTTATGACTGCATTGTATTATAATTTTGATAATTTTGATTCGTGTAAAGAAGAAACAAACCGATGCATTGATATACAAAAAGCGTCGAACAAAGTATTGGTTTTTGGCGATAGAACGCCATATGTAAACGAGTCTGAAGAGCAACCAGTTTTTGGTTTTATAGCGTTTAATGCATCCAAAGATGACTGCTATTTGACGAAAGCTAGTGATGATGATATGCCGTGGAAAATAAAGAGTAAAAATTCTGTTAATCGCGAAAAGCATAACCATTTTTCGTACACATTTTTCCAAAAAGGCCAAAACAGATTTAAGTATTTAAGTACTAGTAATAATAATTTTAGCGGAACTTTTTATATGAAATTCATTGACGCTAATAAAAAATATTCGTTCACAAAACCAATACTGGCATCAAATCAATTTTATTACGCTATATTTACCATTAATGAAACCGTTTATGGTTTAAGAGGTCATCAAAATAATGCATATAAATTATCGCTAATTAATGAGCGTTTAACTGAAACAAAAATAGTTAAGTTTATATCAGAAACCGATATCGAATAAAATAGTTTTAATTGTATTTTTACTTTTAGATTCGTTTAAAAACTGTTTTCAATTGCGGAGAACATTCAAACTCAGCACCGAATAAGTTTTATTTATGGATTATTATATTCCTAATGATATTAATACTAACACTTATAGCACTAATAATCGTAACGTTATTAATATATGCGATACAAGTGAAAAAACGAAAGCAAAGGCAATTAGAACTGGAGAAAGCGAGGAAAAAAACGGAAAACAAAAATATACTTTCGGTAAAAGCGCTTAAGAAGTATTGGAGGAGAGAGAAGAGAAAAAAGGAAAGGGCACTAGAAATGAGTGATGAAATTGCCAATGAAGATGATTTTAGTGATATAAATGGCGATGAGTCTGTCAAATCTGTGGGCTTTGAACCTGACAAGAAAAGCATAGAACCTGATCTCAGTAAACCGATTCGTATTGAACAGAGCTGATCATATTAACGCTATAATATTGTCGAATTATAAATGTATTTTTATTTAAGTTAATTACTTAGAATTTAGAAAATATAAAACAAAATTTTTCGGTTTAACTCTTTTCATTGGGTTTCTTGCAATTGGTTTTCATTAAATTATAGTAAAATAATTACCTTTGAACATATAGTGTTAAACAATCTATTAATTTAACCCCATTTATAGTAGTATAGGTAAAAACGAATAGATAAATTTATATTACACTCAAATATATTTTCAAACATCATCAATAACTAACACTTTCAAAATATATATACCGTATTGCCCGACATACTACTCCATGGGGTAAATCTGGTCAGACTCAATGAATTCGAAAGTATGGTTAGTTGCCATGGGGTAAAAACTAAGGTTATGCCCCATGGGTGGCAAAAAGTCATTTTCAATAACATATGGGGTAAAAAGTCATTCTCAATAACATATGCAATTTTTTAAAGTTTTTATTATGAAAATAAGCAAATGAAAAGGATTTTAATCAAAACAAAAACATTTTATTCTAATTCATATATGAAAATGTAGGGAAAATTTTCCATATAATTGATTGCCAAACTAGTGACACGTGAATCTTCATTATTTAATTTATAATATATTCCGTTTCGATATATTAAGGCAATAACATGTGGTTTTTTTTGGTTTTCACTGTCCAAATACACATAAATTATCGCTGAATTTATTTTATAAGATAAATTTTTCTCTGATTTGATTATAATATTTTCGGAAAAATTAATTTTCTTTCCTTTGCGTGGATTTAAACGAAATATTATATACTTTCTAAATATAATATTATCATTGTTTAAATTGTCAATTAACGATTGAATGGGAATTTTTTCGGCAAAATTTTCGGTTTTTAAATCAACGATAAAATTACTATTATTTTCATTACTTTGATTAATATTTTGAGAAACACAAAATTTAATTGACGGATACATTTCGTGCTCAACTAATAATCTATTGAATTCATTTAAATAGTGGTTAAAAAATATGTAAACACTGTATCCTTGTCTTATGTTATGCCGCAGTTAACCATCAAATAAAAAATGTTTGTTTCGTTGATATTTTCACGCATTTTATAGAATTTTTCAATCAAATTACTTTGTTTTTTGCTATCAGTTTCTGCTCTTATTTTTGATTGTAAATTCACACTCCTTTTTTGATACCGTTTATAATCCAGTTTTAATTTGTTAAAAGTATACAACAAATCATAGAATTTCTCTTCTTCTGCTTCGTTTCGCTTAAAATTTTTAACATTCTCTTTCTCGATGTTGAAAATAAGGCTTATATCAGTTAAGTTTAGAAAACACTGAATCACTGAAATGTTTGCGCAATCCTTTACACGATTTGCTATGCCTATTGGTTTTAACTAAAAAATACGGTAATTATGAGGTCAGCATCAACTTCTCTGTTATAACAGAGACTTTGACACTGACCTCATAATTGAATTTTCGATTTATTAGCAAATATTTTAGCGCATCCAACGACCACTTATGTTTAACACTGGTATCTGACGATTCAAACTCAATATTTTGCGTTTCATTATTAAACAAAATTACTTTCTTTTTTTCTGTTGAAATATTACTAAAATCAGTGTGATTTTGTAAAAAATGAAACAAAATTTGAGTGGCGTTAATCACTAATTTACTAAAATATGCACTTTGGATATATTCATCCATAATTAAACATCAATTAAAGCTAAAAAGTGTTTTCACTATAAACATATGTTTATTTATTAGAGATCTAAGCGGCAATAATCGGTAAAAATTTTGAAAATTTATTGAAAAATTTTTTGAAAAAATTTTGAAAAAATTTCTAAAATTTTTATTAATAGATTACGCCAAAAGAATTCAAAAGCAAAAGAATATCTCTAAAAACAATTGATTTCAATCTTACTTAATTCAAGATCAAATAACTTCGGTAATTTAAAGAATGGGTTTGTTTTTTTGTTAATTCATTATTAATTAAATATATGGGTTTTGTTCATTTTCTGTTCAGTATATGCGAATATTATTTACTTTAAACGTGAAGAAAGTTTAGTGTTTAACTCATTATTCTTTCATTCAATAGATGACAGTAATGCGTTACATAATTATATTTTATAACGTGCTGTCAATAGTAATATTTAAATAAATGTAAACACGTGTTCATTGTTTATATATTTTTTTACGATTTGTATATTCAATAAAGTTGACTACACTTTAATTTGGTTTTTAATTAATTTAATAAAATAATGCGTGAATTTCGTACAAAAGATAGTTTTGATAGATTTGGTGATGATTTGTGTGAATTCATATTACAATATTTACCGATT
>JAQGAW010000420.1:0-29934 GCA_034698025.1 Phthiracarus crinitus
TTTTAGTTTTAAATTTGTTACTTTTTGATATTAATAAAAAATTAAGGGAGGGGTAACAAAAACTCATCAGATTTAATCGACAATTTTTCTGTTTTAGGATAAAATAGCAAAAATTGAATTTCTAGCATTTATCTTCAAAAATAGCAAAATATAGCATTTATAAATGGAGCTAAAATGACTCCATACTCTGTGATCCGTGCACATATACATTTTTATGTTTTAAACATATGAAATAAAAAAGTAGCAAATGCTATAATTTTGATTCTCTAGTTATCATTAATATATCAATAGTTTAAATATATGTGTTATTTTATTGCATTAAACTAATGTCATAAATTGATTCATTATCAGAATCGTCATCACTAAGATAAGTGGGGCTTTCAATTGAACCAAAGCATTCCTCTTCTGTAAAAAATTCTCCAATTTCTTTCTGAAAAAGTTCTGATTGTGTGTCTTTCAATAATTTCTTTTAATAAATGATTATAGTCATCATAACTATCACTTCCAATACCACAAAGCTAAAATAAAATGCAAAATAAAATTTATAAAACCGTTTAAACTTTACTAACAAATTGTAAATAACTGACATGAATTGATAAGTTTGTTGTTTTCAATTTTATTCCAAGCAATTTCAATCCATTTCACGATTTCTCTTAATATATAAGCAACTCGTTTTTGTTTGTTATTTTTTGTGAGATCAGAGAGTGTTATTTTTTCCTTACAAAGCCAATCGATGTATAATTATTTAACTTTACTTTTAAATGATCTATGGATTGCTACATCTCCAGGTTGAAGCAGGGGTGTACATCCTCCCGGTATTACAGCTATTTTTGTAGATCAATCTCTCAAATGCTTTTTTATCTCATCTGCGATTTGACCTCTAGCAGAATCGAATATAAGCAGTGAATTATCAGAATTTTTAAATAAGTTATAGGTTAATCCTGATCTCTGCATCCATTCACTATCGATTCAATCTTTCATTAGTTTAGTATCCATAGTGCCTGATTTTGTAGCTCTAATTATACTAATTAATAAAAGAATTTTAGATTTATTATATAACTTTAAATTTTTAATTCTTTACCATTTAGTTTTAAAATCAATTTTTGGTGGAGTTATTCTGTTTTTGAAAATAATCATAAGTTTTTGTTTCCTACCATCAGATAAAAAACCTAAAACTACTGTAAATCTGAAATAATCGTAACCAGTAGTGTTAAATAAAACATGACGAGTGCCTTTCAAATCATATGTATGATTGCCAACAATATCGAAGTACATTGGAATCTCATCCATACAGCCTATTTTGTTAATAGTTATATTGTTGTCCTGTATTGTGCTTTTAACATATTTAATAAAACTAATAGCTTGACTACAAGAATTACTTTTAATTTTTTGGCCGTTTTCTGTCTGAAACCTTCAACTTATTCCATACCGTTTAAAGAATCTAACTAAAACCAACCATTACTCGCTATAAATTTGTTAGTGTTGTCATAATGTTTGCGCATAATTTCCTCAGATTTTAATTGAATTCTATCGTCAGTTTTAGGTAATTTGCCTTCGCATTCACTTTTAAACCAACAGAATAATTCTTTTTCCATTTTGGGATACATAGCATTTTTTATGCGCTCATTACTATAGACAAAATTTATACGTTTAGTAGTCCTAATTCTTTTCTTAATATTCTTAGGGTTATCGGCAAAAGATTTTAGTCTTAATTCGTTTTTAATCCATCCTAATTAAAATAAGTTAACTGTATTTGTAACGCAATGTAGTTAACCTATTCTTATATTTTTTACTAATTATTCTTAAATTTTATCAAATTATCAAAAATATTGATATTTGACCTTAAAATAATAAATAACAGACAATTATCTTAAAGATTTTATATAGTGGTATACCAAATTTTAAATGTCTATAACACTTGAAGCGAGCGTCAGAAACACATGAAAAAGTTATTTTTGTATTTGATTTGTACCTGTTTGTATGGAAGATTATATATCATAAACTGTTCCATCTGATCCACCCATGGAACAGTTGATGATATACATATCAAATCACAGGTATTGATGAGTAGATTACAAAAATAACTTCTTCACGTTTGTCTGACGCCCGCTTCAAGTGTTATCAACATTTAAAGTTTTGTTAGAAAATATAATCAAAGTTTACCTCTTAAAGTTCTTTCACTTATTTTTCTATGTTTTGCTGTAATTAGTCCATTCTAATTAATCTCATGGCACAATTTATTTGTTTTCAATTTGAAATCAACTGAATGATTGTTTTGTTTTCGTTTGATTTTTACTATTACTGAGTTTTGAGTACTGTTAGTGATAGATTCAGATTCACATACAATATCAATTGTTGTTAGTGAACACATTCTTTAAAATTATAACTAATCAAAATCACAAACGCTGGTTATCAACAGAAAAATCTGTATAAATGTGTACAATCAACGATAAAAACTTAAAATTTCAAATTATATTATATCTTTAGACTTGAGATGATATCAATACTTACTGTTCAAACTAAAGATTTAGCAGTTTCTACACAGTATAAAGTTTTACGAGTTGTTAATTAACTCAAGGCTTTCTCCGAAAAAGTCTATAAAACTTAACTTTAAAGCAAGATTAATGAAAATATAGAGTGTGAGAAAATGTCAATTTTAATAAATTTTAATGCTTACTCGCGATCGCGAGTAAAGTGAGTTTGGGGCAAATAATTCATCCCTTTTTTATATACTCGCGACCGTGAGTATGTCGTGATAATACGTTAAATAAGCGACCCGAACCCGACAAGATGTATCCGAACCCGACCAGACGATTTTGTCGGATATCCTACCCGAACCCGACATTTCAGCTGATTCTACAAGTCTACTTCATAACTTAAAGTTAAGTTAAAATTTCTAAAAGCTAAGTTAAACCGGACCATATATTTTATTACTTACTAAAGGCAAAGTTAAAGCTACCAAAACAGATGTTATTTACTATAAAATAATTGAAAATTCCGTAAGTATTTTGTAAAATATATTTATAGATTTGATAATGTCTGTCAGTTTTTTAAAACTACAATATGTAAACACATATATTAGTTTCTCAGAAGATAAATGGATAAAAAAAACTTAATTTACAAAATTAGTGTTTTAAAAATAATTAAATAGGAACGACAAGAGTTTTTCAAAAAGTTGTTGTCACTCAGTGATTATAATATAAGAATCAATTTCTTATTTAACTATTAAAGAAAAATTCTAAAAAATCACGAAATTTTTTGACATTACTTTATTAACACTTATGGAAAACGAATTATAATATACAAAAAAGTATAAAGACTTCATTTGTATGCTTTTGAAGTTGTAACTTAACTAATTGATCACTGATGGTTCTTCGATATCTATGGAGCATTGATAAAGTTCCCAACCTTATTACATCAGTAAATTGAAAATAATGCTATTGATGTAGCATTATAAATAATTTATATTCCCGGTAGTTGTCACAGGTAAATATTGGTTAGGAAATGTTGTCGTAAATACATTTTTGTTTGGACATACAGTCATCTCATGTCATTGACAAATAATTAGTTTTGCTGATCTAATAAATCTCAAGATATCGTGAATTTAATCATATACTTCTAGTATTTTTACATGCAATTTATACATTGAATCATATGCTTTGGTATTAATAATTGAGAATAAGTTGTTTTTCAATGTTTACCTGTTTGTTTTCCATCAAAATTAATAACATATTCAATTGAAAATTCGTAATCGTTTTCGTTGTTTGATAATATCTCATCATTTTCAAATACAAATGTTCCGGACGTTTCACTCCCTTAATATCATGTCCTGGATATACCTCATTAACGTGTTTTAAAAATAATTCGAATTTATATCATGGCAGTAACTTTAAATAGGTTTCTGAACCCTCAAACTATTCTTTAAAAAAATGTAGACTATAGAAAATCCGATAAATATATATCAATGCCATACGAATTTTCATTACTTTTAATTGTCGGCTAAAATCATTTCCATACGTTTTCAATGGTATTAGTATAAACAAATTTATTTTTCTGACAAACGATATATCGCTTATGACAAACATAATAATGTATCTCAAACCCTTCCTTTTCTAAATTCGTGTATACCCGTGCGCTATCGGTAACAACAATACTTTCAGGATGAATATATTGTTTAAGTAAAGGAAAAATTGTCGTTTTGTCTTTTAATACCATGTATTTGCACATCCTTCCTCTCTACAAATAATACTAATTCTTATTTAAAAATATCTAAAACTCATTCTTTCTGTCCTTTCAATATTCTCCCTTGATTATTCTTTCTGGAATGAATATGCTCTTCGTCCATCTCTACGAATAAACCCTGTCCTCCAATTTGTTTTTCATTATACTGATTATCCGCAATGACTTGAATAACATCACAAAAGGATATAAACCACTGAATAACCGTCTTTTTATCCATCGAAGTGGGATCACAAAACATTGTCAAATTCTTTATTGCAATTTTCGAAGATTGTCTTCTTAAGATGACTTTTCGATTTTCTACATGTTTTATTTTTCGTAAACAAATAAAATTATATCCAACAGATGTATCCTTTCGTTCCAAACATTTCATTGGTTTCTTTTAATAATCACATTTGATGTTTTTATTAACGGCCTTTCGTGGAATTAAATCATAACCCAGTAAAAATTGAATTGACACTAACGGACTCAAAAACTATGCCAAAAAGTTGAATTTTGTTAATTTCGCTGAATATCCATGATCAATAGTGTTGAATAATAAATCAGAAATCGTAAATCCATAATTAGTATTTATTTTTTATACAATATCTTTAATAATGCCAATTTTGAATTTTTAGTGTATAAGCTCCCCCACTTGCACTAGATGTTTGGGTCGGGCTTATTGACAATGCCGCCCGATCGTTAGCATGGGATATTTTCAAATGTACAGTCAGTGCTGGAAGTGTTATGTTAAAGGTATAGTATAGATAGAAAAAGTAATTTAGAATTGGTTTTTTACTGCCTCTACGTTCGTTTTGGATGCTTAAGGGAAACATATAGTATGCCAGCCCAGCCAGACATAATCCCGCGTAAGCCAGAACGAACAGAATACTCCTATAACCTTAATTTTTTCCTCAGAGTAATCAATTAATATCCTTTCAGATCAATACTTATTCTAATATGTCTGATATAACATATGTTTTAAAATACCAAATGTTTTATATCTAAAATTATTTTTTTTAATAATTCGGAGTCATTGGGTCGTTGGGGGTGTAGGTAGTGTCATATGATAGGTCTAGTCAATATCTATTTAACAATACTCTTTTCGATGTTTCGACCTGACCCTCCACCCCTACCGTAATTATATAATAGATTGAAAACTATAGCCACAAATATTACCATTAGTATGAATTATTCATATTTTAGTGTTTTCATCAAACATGTAATGTTCGCATCGTCACCATGACTAAAAATACCTAAGACCTATAACAATAACGACTGTTCTTTAGTATTATTGCCATAAAATGGAGCCACATATAGACAGATTTTGATACTATATTTTTCAAATTAGTCGAATTTATCATAATCATTAAAATATAAATTTTAGATTATGAATCCACCGATAAGTGGCGTCAGGTAATTCTTCTAATCAAAAATAACCCCCGAATAAGAAAAAATAACTAAACAAAATCACACATTTCATAATATCTAAATTACGATACGATCAATAAGTTAACGTGTTATCACTGCATCTATGTTCATATCACATCTGATCCATAGTAACCCGAGGAAGGGTCTTGCATATAGTCTTACATAAGGTCTCTAATTATATTCTTATCTATCTTACAAAAAAGATAAAATTTTAAAGTTTCTGTAAAATATCAGACAAAATATTATTTTATTTTGTTTTCTCAATTGTTCTGTTTTAATATAATAATCAAGCTTTACAAAAAATTAAATTTGTGGAACAGCAGTTTAATATAAACTTTATGTTAAATAAATTTTTATTAAAATTAAACTGTTTTCGCAGTATTTTAAAAATTTTTTTTATATTTTTCTAAATAATTATTAATTTAATATTATAGTTTATTCTGAGAGATCTATCGTGAAATATATTTTCGATATTAGGTAATCATGAATCAAATTATTCTTTGATGACGAATTTAATTATATTTCTAAATGATTTTTTGAAATAAACTTAAAAATTAATTTTATTCTTAAAATTTGTTTGCTACTCTTCTGAAGTATATTTATTAAAGGTATTATATTTTATAAATATTTTATACATTTCAATCAATTTAATAATGTTTAATTATGTATTTAAAATTATTTTTAAAAGACAATATTGCATTAATGTAATTATTTTTAATAAATTTAATATTTTTAAAGAAATATATTGAAGACAATCTTGATAAATGTAAAGAAATCACTTGTAATACTAATGTATTTGATTTTAATACTACGACACTACAAATAAATAGGAGACTCGAATACGCCAAAGAAAAGAGATCAACTGATGCAGATGTATGCACGTCTCAAATCATTAATAAAATATTCGATTGTATTTTAGAAGATGTAATAACTATTTATTCAAAATAATCCGTCATAAATATTTTGAAATTAGATTTATATGATAATTTACATGCAAATCTTATTAAAATAACAGGTCTGTAGTTAATTCTTTTTTATTTTTGAAACAAACCATCGATAAATTAAATTTATATAAAAATTTAGAAGTTTGATTATTCCTGCAAATAACAGACAGTTTTGATGCAATAGTTAATATCTCCTATTTATATAACTTAACCTACCTTTCTAAAGTCAAACATAAGAATAATCAAATTACTAAAAAATTCTAATTTGAAAATAATTGCTAGTTATATTACAAAATAACAACAGTTAAGTAGTGCCACTAGTATCCAAGCTATAATAAAGAACAGCCTATTTGTGCGAAAACGGTTTTTATCTTTATTTGAAATTTCCAAAATATTTATTAAACTTTTCACGGAGAAATCAAACGTTAAGAACAATAAAATCACAAATATTTTTGAAAATAATAGCTTTTAATAATACGGTTATCACTCCGTAAGTATAAAGAATTTTTTACCGACTCAGACCCGATCGGTTAAGGCCAGGCCAGTGCGGATAATTTTTTTATAATTCAAAGCACAGCCCGGTTTGGCACAAGTCACAAAGCTTGAATCTGATTAATTAGATTTTTTATCGCTGTAACTTTCACATATCTTCAAATTTTTATGGAAAATATTATAGTCTTCAATATTTTATATTTCTACAAATTTTATTATTCATTCATTCATTCATTCATTCATTCATTTTCAGACTCACTTATCCTTGAAAATCGCGAGTGTAAACTCCGAAGAGTTCCTATCCATGCAGTACGATCTTCAGCCGCAAATGTAATATCAGGCTTATTTGGAATGTTAGCCCTTTCACAGACTTTAAGACATTGACCTTTAAATTTGATATTGGATCTCTTCGATCAGTTGCTGATTTATCAGGCGATTAGAACTTTATGTGATAATCTAGTCTGTGGCAAAGACCCTTATGAATTGTCAAATAAATATGAGCTGTGATTTCTGACTTTGCAGAATTAGAGGCACAACATTAAGATTCTGTCTAATTTGAACTCTAATCGAGTGATACCCGCTATTTGAAGTAGAAATCTCATTTCTGCCTCTTGTACTCTCGATCTTATTCTATTGGTCATTACCCAAAGTTCATGACCATTTGTGAGGTGAGGGTTAGTACTAAATTGACATAAAATTAGATAAATTAGCTTTTGGCTGAGTCCTTGTTTTCAGATTAACGATCGGAACAGCTAGTTCATAACAGTGCAGATTACCTTCTCTCGTGAACTATGTTCCGATGTACTTGAACTTATATACCTGTGTCCATGGATTACCTTTTACTGCATAACGCATTGAGCTGTTCAGATGGACTTTGGTATCATTGTTTATTCGCCAAGAATTAAGATTTGCATTAGCATTGTATGCTTTATTTATCATATTAACAAGTGATTGCACTTCTTGGGACCACAATGGATACATCTGTAACAATTTTTACTATTGTTTTTTTAATTGTTATTAATAAATATATATATATATATAATAAAACTGCATTAACTTTAATAATAAGTACAAAGATGTAAACAAAAAATTTAATTACAAAAAAAAATTATATACAAACAACTAAAATTCCGAAATTGCCCGACTTTTTTTTGTAAGCCCGAACCCTGCCTGAGGAAATTTGTTGGAAATCGAGGCTCGTTTCGCAGTCTAATGCATTTATTTATTCTTAAGTAGAAATAGACATTTAAACCGTTTCAGTAAAAACAATTTATTAAAATAAATAAACTTATTTAATAAAGCCTTATAGGTTTTATGGAAATAGTTAAAAATTAAGTTTGATTAAGTGATTAGTACTTTTGTATTTTTAGCTCACTTGAGTCCAAAGGAACAATTGGATTTGACTTGTCTGTCGGTATGTATGTGTGGTATTTCTTTATTAATGAATTTTAAGTTTCTTTATATTTATTAAAGTATTTCGAAAGGCCTAACAATATGCTTATAATGAACTAAAATGGCTTCAACTCGGAAAAAATGGGCTAAATTAAACTAATTATGAGCTTAAAATGGACTAAAATGAATTTTAAAAATGAATAAAAAAGTTGTTTTAAAAGGCTAATATTAACTACAATTAAAAAACTTATTAGAACCATCCTCTCGATCGACTCGATTCTACTCGACTCCCAAACGATACCGACCATATGTATGATTTTTTATCTGACATTTCTAAACTCAGACATATGGATTTAGTATGTTTGTCCTCCTGTCTGTCCGTAGACTTTTTAGATTTAATAAGGGATTTTTGAATTAAGGCCTTAAAATAGGCTATAAAGTACTAAAAATTGCTTCAAAAATGGTTAAAATGGCATTAAACTGACAATAAATCGATATAAATAAAATAAATTTTGTCTTCAAACACCTAAAATAATAGCCTTTAAGGGCTTAAAATAGGCAAAAACGATATATAGTAAAGGGACTCATTAAGTTACGGTCTTATTAAGTTACAAACAAAATGTAGTGAATTTTCGGTTTTAAATATTTAATTAATAATAAATTTATATTCTACTAATTTGATTGCTTTATTGTTTATTTAAAATTAAATAACAATTTTAAAGTTATTAATATGTTAATAATCTATTAACATACATATATTAACATAAACAATTAAACTGTTGGGCCGAAACATTATAACATTATACGCCACCTTAAACTGTAAATTGTAACTTAATAAGACTGTGACTTAATTAGTCCTTTTACTATATATATACTGTTTACTAATTGTTTTAAATTTAATCCGGTTTGGATCAATTAGATTATTTAACAATATTTATATCGTTGAAAAGCTTACAAAAAGAATCGATTGATATCATTCTGAAGCTAATCGGTGGTTCGGTTCAAGAATAAAAAATTGGTGGAAAAAGAAAATAAAAGATTTTTCCATAACGAAGTGTATTTTTGATATGTTTGTTTTAAAATTAGCGCAATAACTATTATAGGCTAAAATTTTTATATGTATTGCGTTGAGTCCTATGCTTCAAATTAAACTCCGAAAATGGCCCCCAATTTGTCGGGCCCCGACGAATTTCCTCAGGCCGGGCTCGGGCTTAAAAATAAAAATGTCGGCCGGTCTTTGATTTAAATATTTACGCCCCTTGGCATGAAGTTGTTAAGCTAATTTAATAATAACATTAAAATTGCTATATTAAAGCAAATAACACTTTTAAAAGTACAAGATTTTTCATTTAATTATGAAAATGTCCAATCTAAACAGCGAAAAACAATTATAATTAATTAAGCGTACCTTATGTACGTCGGGCCGGGCTTTGTGTTTTTAAAAAATAATCGGGCCAGGCCTCAACCTATCGGACCTTAGTCAGGCTCGTGCCTAAAATCTTTTATGATTTCGGAGTCTTCTTCAAATCTATGTGCTATTAGTCAGCCATTAAAGGCTCTCTCAACAGACATGTAGAGTAGAGTGCGAAACGGGCGCCCGATTTTTCGGGACCCCGACAAAATTTGTCTAGCTTTGTCGGGTTCGGGCCTTTAGTTGGAAAATTTGTTTCGGGCCGGGATTTTGTTTCAAATTGTTAAAGCCCGAAAAAGAATTTAAATTTCAAATTTATTGTAATAATATATACAAAACAGTAAAAATTTTGTTATAAATTATATTTATTTCACTTTATGATTAAATATATTTAATGCTAAAAATAATCATTTATGCATTCATAGTATTTTAGGATTTTAGATATTATTTATTAAAGTTTTTATAAATTTAGTGTTATGATAAAAATCGGGCCGGGTCGGGCTTTTCGAATTTAAAATTGTCGGGCTTTTTTCGGGTTCGTGCCTATGCCTGTCGGGCCTACATCGGGCTCGGGCCTAAAATTTTTCATGATTTCGCTGTCTAATGTAGTGTACCTGATCATGAATTATGCATTAATTTATAATGAATGTACAATTGGTATGTTTATGGCTCATGAAAAATTTCGGGCCTTATTATACTTAGTTTAAAACTTTCGGAATTTATAATATATAAATAAAATGAATTATAACCAGTGATCTTCGTTAACAATTATAGGACTCATGTAAACTATTTGTTTACCTGTATTACCTGTTTACTATTATTACCAATTAATACCGGAATAATGAGACATATTATAGTTCAAATTAGCTTATAAAACGCATGATTTTTAATCATTACATTAATTTGGGGTTAAATTTGAATTATTTATATCACTTGTTTTTGATTCAACGTAGTAAAAGCCTATGTTCAGATAAAACAGTTAAATGGATCAAGGAATTCAAAATTTGAGTTTAAAATAATGTTTTAATATTTACCAATAATGGGATAATTCGGCTGAAAAAATTTAAAAATTGGGTGATCGGGTGCTTTAAGTTTAAAAATCGAGTATAAATTAGGGTCATTATTTTAAGTAATTATAAACAAATAATTTGAATATCTGCTTATTTTTTAATTATTGTTGATAATTATTTTCTGATTAAACTAGTTTAAATAGTTTTTACGAAATATACTTGATATATTAGCTTTTATATATGGGTGTTATAGAGCGAATAAGTTAAAATAGGGAGAAATTCGGGCATACCTGAATTGTTCCATTAAGGTTTATTGCTAATAATTTATAAATACATTTTTATAATAATAGTAACAAAAGTAACAAAAATATCGAAAACGGTTCGATTAGGGTTTTTAACTTAAATTCGGATAATTTAAGGTAATGTAGCCTAATTCGGGGAAAATCGGGCAAATTCGGGCATATCCGAGCTATCCTATTCCTGATAATTACTTTGAAAACATAGATCACAAAAGAATTCGTACGAATATTTTTAAAGTTTTTTATAAACCTATTTTGGCAGCCGATTTTACTTATTATGCTACCTTCAGAATGTAAATTCATTTGTGCTTCACCTTTGCTAATTCAAAATTTTTTTAGCTCACTTTTTTTAAAAGGCGAGCTTATGGATTTGACCATATTGCTCTTTATATTAATTAAGGGATTTTTATGATAAGAGTCTTTTGAAAAATTTCATTGTTGGATTTCTAGATTAAGATGCAGATTAAGTTAAGAAAATGTCGATTATCTTTTATTTATAAAAAGCTATTACCGGTTTATGTTTAATAAATCATAAATTATTGAATTTTTTGTAATGGAAATTAAAATTCCCATTCCATAAACTTATTTTTCATTCAACTCTAACATTAAATATTTTTTCAAACTCCAACCAACACCCCAGCTCCAACCATTTAATTAAAAAATTTACTCCAGCTCCTCCACTCCATTCCCATTCATTTTTTAGCATACTTTCTTGAAAAGAAGTACAACTTATGGATTTGACCATATCTGTCTGTCTGTCCTCGTGTCCGCAATCTTCATATTTATTAAGGGATTATACTTGTTCTTTATATTAATTAAGGTATTTGATATCTTGCGAATTATTCACTTAAATACTAATAAAAGTTTAATTTAACCCAAAAGAAAGTCAGCTCTCTGTGAATGTGTCGTTCTTGTTTATTAAATAACTCCAACTCCACTATTTTTAAGCATTTTTTCTCAACTCTAACTCTACTCCATCTCCATTCCTTGGAATTGGAGTTACAATTTCGAACTCTACTACAATCTCAATATTGATTTATGGATTTTAAATTTTGTTTCCCTCACAAGAGAGCGTTAGTTTCAATAAAATCTCTTGGATTTAAGTGATAAGAATCTACCATATTTCCTAAACGTTATCTGTTATTCATTCTTTTAGAGGTTATATTAAATAAATTATTTTGTAATGATTTCTTTATTATTTTAATTTTTTTATATAAATATGCGTAATTAAAATGAATTTAGTAAAAGAATTTTCAGAGAATCATAAACAAATTTGTGAAAGAATAAACTCATAAATTTACTAATATTCTCAAAAAAATTATTAAAAATAGTCGAAAATTTTCACACAATTTGTCAATTTTGCTAAAGAAAGGTTTATCCCTTAATTATACTCAACTCTAACGTGAAACAGCTAAGCAATAAATAACAAATAAAATTTGAATTTTGGTGATATTTTTGGATTGGATTATTGTTCAACTATAATCTACGGTATTCTGTAGTTCTATATAATAGTTGAAGGGTTGATGCCCTCATCACTTATTAAAAGAATAGCTGCAGTATTCTAAGAGCATCATCACATCATGTGTAGTACAAAAAATAGTGCATGTGTTAAGCAATTATTGAAACGGTTTCGCTTTCACTTTCGTTTTGCGCATATATTTATTTAAAAATAAAACTAGTGTTAGACGTGAATTAAATGATAGAAATAAGAAATTAGTTTATTCATTAATAAAAGAAATAACTTGTAGTGCATTCACACCGGAATATATAGTTTGAGCCTAAATATGTGTCCAAAAAAGAAAGACTCGTCTCTGGAAATGGTATCGATTTTGCGAGCTTTCATGAAATCATTACTGTTAGCTCATATAAAGCAGGCAATATAACAAAAATAACAGTACTGTAGAGCTAATGCTGTATTTGAAACTAGTGAACGGCCAACGACCTCAAGGAAAGCTCTCTTTCTCTTCCTCACACCAGAGAACATGCGCAACACAGATGAATATTCCATTTTCAAATCAAAACACTAATTAAAATCAATGAAACTAATATCTTAAGCATTAATAATTGCATCTCTAAAGCTATACTGATGACCAGACATCTAAAAGGTATAATTGTTAGAAAATAGTGGAAAAACGCAAACAATTGATTGATTTGGAAAAGTGCATCAATACTTTTTTGATGCATCTCTCAAGTTATAAGGCAATGAACTCTAGTGACATAAGCTTCACCAATAGCTCGGTTATATGGTTCCTAAACTTCTAACTTTGTAAGTATAACCGTGAATATTGATTTTGGGCGCGACTGTCTCTCTCGCTCTCTCTCCACTTTACTGTTTTATATAAAAAAAGTTTCAGGAATCATAATAGCTTCTCATAATCAATATATTAAAGCGCATTCAACTATTTTCGTACAATATTTTATTATACGAAATATTTGTGTGTATTTAGAGCTCTTCTCATCTTATACTAAACTTTTTAGACGATTGATTCACTTAAAACGTATCGATGATTCAGTAAACATTTATCAAAAATATTTCCTGTAAATCATGCTTTCTTGCATTAAGTTGTGTATTGTGTATATAACAAACATTACAAACATTACGTATAAGTGATTTAGTTTTTTCTGTAAAACACGAAACTTATAAACGTATATAAATACCCAAATAAGTTGCACAATGGTATAACTTAATCGTGTATTTATTGTATATGTATTATAACACAGCATACGAATTAATTTATTTAATTTCGAAAAATTATTCGTTTTGTTTTGTTCACACATATTTGAAACTTTTATTTAGACAATAATTACACAATTTCAGTATAATTTCTAATTTGTTGTCTAAAATAAAAGTTTTCAATTATTTATTTAAGTTAAATTAACATTAAAAATAGTATACGAATAAAATTAAAATTACTATTTTTATGCTTTTTAAAGCTTAATTATTTTTCTATTTATTATTTTGTTTTGTTTCGTTTCTGATTCGAAAACGTAACACGAAATTATGATTTCTTTCTAATATTCTTCAATTGATATATAATAGAGTAGTAAACCGTTAAAATTTTAAGGCCCGAGCCCGACAGAAGCCCGAATGTTTAAAGTTAGGCCCGGCCCGAGCCCGATTATTTCATAAAGTCAAAAGCCCGGCCCGATAAGGCCCGATTCAATTAATTACGTATAAAATTGTTTTATTTAAAAATCTTTACAATTTGACCTTAAAACGATTGGTTATTCACTTTAAAGTATTTTGTAAGAGTTTTAGTCATCTGCTTATATTAATTTAACAATAACTATATGAAAACGTTACATTTTCAATTTTTTTTGATTCCTAAAATATATAAAAAGTCATTATTCCACATAAATTAGAGAAACTTCAAAGCCCGACCCGGCCCGACTTTTTTATTATTAGGCCCGAACCCGGCCCGGCCCGCGGAATATAGTCGGGGGCCCGCGGGGGCCCGATAAATCGGGGGCCCGTTTACTAGTCTAATATATAATGCATCGAATATTGTAAAATAAAAATTAATTAAAAAATAAGTTTATTTGATAAATATGAACCAAATGCGACATTGCTTTGTATACACGAATCTTATAGAGAAATGAGGCTCAAGAGGACATATATCCAAATTGTGTAGCCATGACAACGAATATAGCAGGTCAGAGACCCTTCTGATCAAATACGTATTGATTTTATGGTATTTCTCTTACGACGCAGTATTAGAGAGGTATGATATATATATAAGGTTTTTACGTTCAAACTATGCTTTCGCTAACAAAAACAATAATAAAATTTTACAACTATGCAGTTCCACAAACTATTATTAGAATCTTTTATAGACCACGAGTGGCTTAATTATTATCCAAATTATTATATTAATATGTTTTACTGGAAAAAAACTAAAAGACTAAAATTGAAATGAAAATTTTAATTATTTCTAAATACAAAACTATTGAGAATTTAAAGACTGGAAAAATTAAAAAATCTACGGTAAGAAATATATAATATAAATGGTAATCTACGCTAAATATCGCTTTATTGAGA
This sequence comes from Phthiracarus crinitus, assembly GCA_034698025.1. Lineage (NCBI taxonomy): Eukaryota > Metazoa > Arthropoda > Arachnida > Sarcoptiformes > Phthiracaridae > Phthiracarus > Phthiracarus crinitus. Next base: position 15,237 of record JAQGAW010000420.1, read on the forward strand.
GGTGCGACAGAACAGAACAGAACAACTACGCAGTAATTTTGGAAAAAATAGTTTTCAAAAACACTTAAAATAGTTTAGTGATCAAAAGGCAATATAAAATACAATTCACTCAGTGGCCCACTTTTTCCCCACATTTTAAATTTGGCCAATGCTAACAAAAGAGAAAGTTCTTCAACGGAATCCGGTCAGACGAGATGGCATAGTAACTTATTATGAGCAATATTAATCTTACTTTGTTAATAAAAAAAACTGGTCGGTCTGGTGAGGAGCAATAGTGCATTGCTATTATTTTGAATGGAGAGAGTGTCAGTCAAGGTGAAATTCAATGCCTGTTTTTTATTTAATACTAATACTTGCATATAAGTTCATTAACCAGCAATACTCGCACCTGCTATTAAAAAAATCAGCATCACCTTGAAATGAGCTTTGAAAGGTATCACACTTTAACAACACACTAACATGCGATTTAAGTTCAATTTGAGAATTTATCAAACAAGTTTAAATGGTACAACAATTCCAATCATATTCGAAAACTGTATACAATACCTTACATATATTGATACAAAACTGATGCTATTATTGAGCCAAAATTCAAGGCAAATAATCTAGACTATTATAGACTATAGAGATTGTAATAGTTTTGCTGTTACTGTATAGGACATCGTGGCTCGACTGTAGACACAATAAGCGAATGTATTGTGCACACCAAAGAGGTTTTGCTATTTATTTGTAAATATAACATTAAACTTCAAAATACATTCTTTTGATATCTTTATTAATAATATTAAACTTGAATAATAAAATATATGAGGAATAATATATCTTAGTTGTGGAACTCTGTAATATTAAATTTAAATCTTAAAACTGTTTGAATGATCATTTTGATGACCATTTTGTTACATTAATAAAGTGAAAAAACTCTGACAATAATGTGTTATGTTTCGTTCATGCAATTCAAACACAACCCAAATGTAAAACTAAAAAACAATACACTATTTGTTGAGCTCTTTGATGGTTTACAATATTACAGCTATGATAATAACGAACACTCAATTTTTGTTAAAATACACTTTTTTTGATAAATTTTTTCTATCAATACATATTTTTATCACCAACATTACTGCTATTATTATATAATTTACTGTTTAATATACAATTTAATATTTAGTTATTGATCATAGTTTCGAAAGTAATTATTATATTATTTTTTAAATATATATATTTATATATATGGTCTTAGAATATGAAAAGACCTCAATTATATCATCTAAAGGTTTATACTATTTTATAACTTTTAAGAACAATTTTTTTAATACAATTAATTCTAAAGCATGACAATTGAAAATGGGGTAAGGAATCAGAGGATCGAATATTGTTATTCATCCAATTAATTCGGGTCATAAAAAGTATAATTTAACAATTATTTTTTATTATTATTATTATTAAGAAAAATGAGATGAGAGAGTAATTATTAAAACTATAAAAATTTAAATTTAATTATTAAAATTTACTTTGGATTTATACTAATAAAAAAATTTACTTGTGAATTGTCATATATATATATTTGTTTTTATCTTAAAATTTGATTTATAATATAACTTTTTTTATTTCTGTAATATATAGTGAAAATCTAAAATGTAAATTAAGATAATTAAAAATCTATTGTATAACAAACAGGACATTTAGCTGCGCCGACTTAAGTAATAATAATCATCTGTAATAAACATTTTACATGTAATTATAGATTTTTTTTATATAATGATAATTTTAACACAAATGTAATAAAATATTTGGTATGTGTATTCATCCCTCAATACAAAATAAAAGGAATGAACTAAAACATTAATATAAAGATTGCATATAATTTAATCAAATTATTGATTTATAACATCAAATAAGCTTTTATTTTTTTAATATAATAATTTTATGGGTATTTTTTCATATTGTTTTGATGCAATGTCAAAGAATTAATAAAAATGGCATTATTGTAGCACAAGTATTCATAATTGCAATTATTGCGTTGGGAACAGAAACAGATCAAATCAAAGTAATCATCAACTAAAAGACTGATAATTAACATAATGTAATAATGCTTTAATAAATTGATTAATACAACACAATCTTTCCATCTCTTAAGAAATAAATCATTACAATCTGTAAATTATTAACTAATTTATGCATAGTATTGTGATGATAATAATAATAATGACTTTTGGTTTTGTCTGTTAATCGTGTGTTTACGGGGAAATAACAAACAAATTAATGAAATGAACAAAAATCAGTTAATTTTTTCATATAAGTTGGATTTTGGTTTTCTTTAAAATTGAATCTTCAGTAGAAAAATAAAAAAAATGGAAGACTATACTAAGTAGTATTATACCTAACATAAAAAAACTAAAATATCAATTAAAAAAATTCATGAAATGCATTATTTAAAAACTGATAAAATCAATAATTTGAGTAATAAATGAGTTTAGCTTTGAGTTGATTAAAAATGTTAGATAATGTGTGAGCTGCTAACACTTTGCTAACACTTTTGCTACAATTGTAAACAAATTTTTTTGCTTTCATTTTTTCTCTAAAATACTGTTGTTTAACATAAAAATAATAAAAAGAATAAAATTTCATTAATAAGTCGCGATGGACTTAAACGTACATTAGATCATAGAAGCAGTATTTACTGTTTGATTGGCCGATGTAACCGTTGTTGGACACTCTATGCTTGAGCTTCGGCGTTCTAATGGAGACATGGTTGACGAAAATGGGCGCTGAGCCGAGAAATCGGGCCAAACTGAACTGGGAATTGTAGAGTTGCTGCCAACAGAATCAAAAGTTGGAGATTCACCGATACCTTCATCTGTGTCGTAAGATCCGCTGCTTATCGATTTTGAGAAACCATTGCCGGAAAATAATGAATAAATATCGCTAATTTTGTTGCTACCATTTACAAAATTGAATATATCAGTCGTAGATCGTGTGATCAGTGAGTTTGAATTGTCGCGGTTCGATGAGAATGCGGTGAACGGGTCTGATGATGCTTTGTATAGTGTTGAGAATCCATTACAGTTACTCGTAGAGTTCGAGTTCGAGTTCATGTTAGTGTTAGTGTTCGAGCTTCCAAACGGGTTGTCCATACTGTTAAGCAGTGGTGAGTTGGAAAAATCAGAACTACTCTCATCCGCGCTTCCATTAGCGGAAGAGTCGATTAGACCTCCCGTGCGAATAGCGATATGCGCTTCGATCTCCTTTCGCGCCGTTTCCACGCTCTCTGGAAGACCAGTCACTTCGAACACTGGCTCTTTATCGCGACTTGGAGTTATTATGTACGTATTGGTCTGCTGTTGAATTCGTTTTATAGTCGCTCCTTTGGGTCCAACAACCAGACCAACCACTCGATATGGAACGCGAACCTGTATAGTGGTCTGTCCAGGAACGTTCGCGTTTGGAACTGGTCCACCAATAGAACCATTCAGATTGCTTTTACGTTGTGCCCGGATTTGGCTAAAGTGCTCGGCAGCCGATAATATCTCCCTTTTGGCAGCGTTCACGTCTTCTTTGCGTCCTGTAACTACAAATACAGGCTCTTCACCACGAACTGGAGTTTTTATGTAAGTATTGGTCTTCGCTCGCAATGCTTTTATCTTACATCCTATCAAATCAAATCAAATATCAATTATTATTTTTGTTTATCCTAATTCCATCTACAGTTTAGTTACATAGAAAATAGACAATTAACTGAAACTGAAAACAAACATCAATTGCTAAACATATACAGCATTGAAAAAACGTTTGCTGCGATAAAAAGCAAAAATATTTTTAAATATCTTTCTCGTATCGCAAGTATTTTGCTTTCAACTTTTAAATAATTTAAATGCTGAACTTATAAGATTTTTTAATAGCAGTAGAGGAGTCTAAGATTACTGTGTTGTTGATCAATGAGTTGGCAGGAAAAAATTAGAGCAGATTTTGCAGCCAAAAACAGCATTAGAGAGGAGGGTTCTCTTTGTGGCGTTTGAGTCAATGCATCGCTACTTCGCTACTATATTACTGATTACTGACTCAACTCAACTGAACGCCACATTTCTGTCTGTGTATGTGCTTTGCTTTGCACCATAGCATCCCTAACTAAACACGCTTTTCTGTCTAAACCCAAACCCAGTCAACAAAGGAATCAAATATATTCTAATATTATTTATAATTTAATAATATATACCATTTGATGGTACAATTTATAAATAAATATTTTGTTGAGTTAACGTAAGTATAATATGTAACGTTAAGTCGTTGCGATGTCTGTGTGTGTGTGTGAACCCAATGTTAACATTTGAGACATAAAACATGCTTTACTGCAGTACTTTCTGCTTATTATGTGAACAAAGAAAACAACAAAAATGTTTGGCATCATTGCATTGCACCCATTATTACATAGAGAAACTGAATCAAATCAAACACAAAACATAATATCAAACACATTGTCTTACCCTGTCGTCCGACAATCTCGGCCACGTGTTCCGAAGATGGCACGGGAACACACTCTGTCGTGTTTTGGCTCTTTTTGTTGCGATTATCGTTTGAATCAAAGTTTGTGTTAATAGAAGACTCGTTGTCATTATCCAAACCAAGCATTGATAGCTCGAGAGCTAATTGTAAAGCTCTTCGGTCTTCGAGTGCGTTACCATTAGTGGTGATAGAGCTGTGCTCCATCTCATATAAAAGACTAGCAGGCATCACATTAACACACCAAACACTTACAGTATATACGAATTATATTAGTTATAGTTATAGTTATTATTATGATCACTAAATTGTAATATTAATATAAAAATAAATAGTCTTTAAAATGATGAGTAAAATATATATAATAATAATTAATAATTAGTATATTAAATATAAATAAAATGATAGATCGAGTTAGTGATCATTAGATTGTATACAACAGATTCGGTGATGTGATGGTAACTGTGCTTAAAGTGAAGCGCGAAAACATTCCTCCACTTTTCAAATGTCTGTTTTGAAAGAGAAAGAGAGTCTAAATCTGACTTTACTTTTGGTTCACTGTCTCAGTGTAGGCAAAGCCGGCAGAAAAGGCAGAAAAGCCCAGCTGTAGAGGTGGAGCATATGATACCATTGCTATTATTGGCACATACACTCTCATAGCTCTCTCACACTCTCACACTCTCTATGGTTCAATATAATATAATATATAATGTGTTTGCTTCTACACTAATATATTCAACGTTATGTCTACGCATACTAAACTGATGCACACAACAGCACAGCACAGCACAGCCACTACACTCTACACTCTACGCTGTACTGTCTCAATACAGTCACATCCCTTTAGTCAAAACATTCAACTATGTATTAACATCTAATTTATAATTTGTTTCTTTATTTTTTTAAAACATATTTAATAAAGTTGTCAAATATTTATTTATATAAAAACTTTATGAATAATCGTATGAATGAATACGTATCACATTTCGAAAAACGTAATCATCGATTAACATCAGTTAATATGATTGCATGTTTTAAAACTATTATGTGAATTACAAAATAAATCGCAGCGGTTTTGTTATTTACTGACTAATCATCTTAACGCTTGTAATAGAGTATAATTGTAATGTTTTAATATTATTCCAATGATTGAATAGTGAATATGCAAATTAATAGTTGATTAAAGCGCTACACATGTGTATGACTGCTGACTAAAGTAGTCAAACAAACAATATGTGAAATATGTTTGATAAGTTTGAAAAGTTTCCAATATCTTTAGGTTATTAGCTGTAAGGTGTGGAATGAGGAATGTGGTGAATGGTAGCTCACTATTGAGGAAAAGGTGTATAACAATAGTGTTTACGAACCAAGTTTTCAAATACAAAGCAATCATTTGTCCCGAATTTGAGCGTTATTTCAAACAATTTCGAAATACGGTAGACTATGTTAAACTATATTTTCAAGTCGTTACATATAATCATATACGATATTTACGATGTTTTTTAGTTTGTTTACAATAAAAGCGTCCATCAATAGAAACAAGTTAATTGTTTGATTTATTTTTTAAAAATTGCCACATAAAAAATGTAAATGTAGAATATATACTGTATTGGAGAATAGGGATTGATTTAGTTTAACAAAACGCCCCAAACTGCTAAGTTTTTATGGCGTCCTCTCCCTGAACCCCTAACGCAGTAATCTTTGTGCGCATTGAAGCGCTCGGACCTCTTTAAATGGTAAATCAAGTGATGGAACTGCAGCACTGCAGCGACCATTGAGTTGTTTTGCAAGTGCGTCCTTGAACTAACTGAACCAACTGAACCAACTTTACACTTCAACAAAGAAAAACTAAATTCAAGCACAAGTCTTTCTTTCTTTATATTTTAATGCATAAAAAATATTTTACAAGTCTGCTACGAGTCTACTGTTTACTAGTCTACCAACAAGTTTTTGCTTTCTTGTCCCTCAAAATGCATTCATCCCAACTTGGTTTGTATGTTAGTATCGTAAGCACTAGTTTGCAACAGCCAAAGTCACAGTCACAAGGAGAAGCTTTAGGCATATAATTTGCTTTATTACAAGCATTCAGATCCTTTTCTGAAGGGGACATCAAAGGGAAAGGAGAGAAAGGGGGAAAGAAACAAAGAGGCAGAAACAGACCATAACTGTAAGAAAGTTAAATAATGTGAAACCTGCAAAGTTTGGTTACTATAGTTCATAGATTATACTATTATAATAGTACAGCACTGTAGTTGATGTGTACCTGTTTTACTATACGTAATCACTACGTTAAATATTTTCAACTAATTATTACAATAATTGCGATAATACCAAAAATTATATTCTAATAATCATACATAAATATGTAGTATTGAATCAACACTTTAAAATTAGAGTTAACTTACTTTCCTTTTTTTCTCATTTCTTCGTCTACCAATTCAAATCAACCACGTTTATTCTCTCTCTCTCTCTCTCTCTCTCTCTCTCTCTCTCTCTCTCTCTCTCTCTCTCTCTCTCTCTCCCTCCCCTCTCTCCCTCCTTCTCTCTAAGTTTTACAAATTGCAAAACAATGTAAATTTCATTTCTCTCATTTTAATAGAAAATCATAAAATATTGGAAAAAAATACCATATTTAGAAAATAAATATCAGTATTGCAAAATAACATACTGTACTGAATAATAGCTATTATATCAAACACAATATGGCAATATGGTATACCGTAATGTAACATAGACTCCGAAATCACAAAAAAAATTGGCCAGACCTCGACTAATGCCAGATTAGTTTTAAAACGCAAAGCCAGGCCCGACATAAAACAACGCGCGTCGATTAATTAAAAATTTTTTTTATCAGTTAAAAATTTAATTATGGATATTTTACTTCTTACACTGTAAGAATCTTACAGATTTATATTAGGTTTTTTTAATGTTAATACTGTAACATATTAATACAATAAACTTCATTTACAAAACAAAACTTGTAAGGAAAATATTAAATTTTCAATTTAACTCGAGGTCAGGCTAGACTTTTGGGTAGCCCTACACATTGGGGTCCGTTTCTTAGTCAACTGAAAAACTATGGACACTTATTTCTAGCATTGTCAAAGATATATGATAAACTTATATGAAAATTATTCGACCAGTGTTTTTCAAGCTTTTTCTTTATGCGACCCAAAATAACAATCAAGATTTATGCACAATAATGTCGGATATTAATGACAATCAAGTGAATGTGATTTATCATTATCTGGATTATATTTGAATCAAATTTTCTGCTTTTGTGCATAAATATGGGTAAGTGCTTTAAATTAAAAAATTGTCTGGCAATATAGCTGGTTATTGTTTTCAAATGTGTTAAATCCTGACAAGTTTATAAAATAAACCAATTTGTAATATAAAACTTTCCATTTTGTTTTAAATTCTGTTTGTTGCACACAATAATAAAGACAATTTTATATTGCGACCCAATACTATTGTTAATTCTAAAAAAGCATGCGAACCATTTTTTTCTTCCCACTACCATTTTTGGGACGCGACTTCTAGTTTGGCAACCTTTGTATTAGACATAGTAAACATGTTAGAAATGTTGGGTTACGGCCGGGAAATTAGTAAATGTGCTAATGGTTTTGGATAAAATTCAATGATTTTTTCAATGGATTGGTTTGGTTAATAAATTTAAAAATTTTTATGGTTTTTGATAGTTTTTTGTTTGGATTTTAACTAAAAAGCAATTGACAATTCATGGTTTGGTTTGGTTTGGTTTCTCTAAAGTTAGACCAGCGTTAAAAATTAGAAATGGTGTTATATCGATAAAATTTAGGAATACCTGCTTATGGGCTCTTTAGGAATACAAAATTTATAAAATAACTTTGAGCAAAACCTTAATTTTATTAATAAAGAATAAATAAATTAGACTATAAATTAGGTACAGTATTAAATAATGTTTTTTCTTTATATATAGGAATGATAATAATAAAATTATTTTAAAAAGTAGTTTTATTTTTAAAAAACAAATTTACGACTTTACTGCTTATTTAGAAACGGTTAAACTGTATAATTTTTAGGAACGAAGTGATAGGAAATTTCTAGTAAATAACTCAAGAGTCAGTATACTCAAAAATACTTTAACTTACAATGCAATTTTAATTGTTTTAACTTATAGTCAAATTCTTGTAGAGAAGTACAGCTTTGAATTTGATCGTGTCTGTCTGTCCGTAAGACTTTTATGTGACAATAGCTCGGCCACAGAAGCCAAAAAGTATTTTTAATTATTTATTGGTGCAAACGTTGCATTTAAATTTTCATTGTCGTATAAAATTTTAAAGAGTTCTTTAGAAAGAAATACATAAATTATAAATGAATCTTTTGTTAAGCAACTATTTGTTTCAAAAGCATACATTAATCTATTAAAAACGAATCTGTTAATTATATTTGTTAAAAAGTAAATAATCGAAAATATCAATTTATAATGTAAGATTCGCGTTTTTCATAAAAATTTTAAGATAATTAAATACTATAATTCAATTATTTTTAAATTATATAATTTAAATCATTTACCGATAATTGATAGTTAAAGACAACAGAATTCTGGTTCACCCGAATTGCGATAGTTTATATAATCATTTGTGGGCACTTAAAAATACAATTAATACTATAAATTAAATACCATTTTTGTTGCCCTAATCCCCCGAATTTGTACTGTTTGCTCGAATTCCTCCAAAAGCTCGAAATGGTTTTTTTTTAAAATTGCTGTCAAATCCGATGTTTTTGACACTCTTTAAGTTTTAGTTAAAAAAATTGTCGTTGAAATCCGACGAGTTTTTAATGTGCCACTTCCCCAGATATTTAATAAAAATATTTTCGAAATATCATAATTTTGTTAATTATATTTTAAAAGAATAAATTATAAATAGCCCGAAATGTCCTCGAAATTGCTCTTTTTCACGCCCCGAATCCCTCCCGAAATGGGTTGTCTTTATTAATAGTAATTTTGGGTTGTCTTTATTGATAGTAATTTTTGAATATCTTAAAAAAATTAAATAATAAATTAAATAAAGCTAGAGAATGAACATTCATAAATTTCACGTTGAATCATATATTTAGTAAAGTTAATAGCATGATCAAAATTTTTAGTGTATTAATTTTACTATATTATTGGCATTTTAATTATTGATTATATTGTTTCTAAAAATATTTATTATTTATTTTTAAGAAACAGTACTTTTAAATCATATTGTTTCAATGAAAAAATTATAGCTAAATAATACCTTGTTATATCCAAAGGACGGATAATTGGTTATATCCAAAATAACCCCAATATCAACAATTTTCAAAATTTTGTTATAACCACCACATATTCAAAAAGTACATTTATTTAACCAAATTTTAATGTTTTTGAAATTTTTAATTAAAAAATACGTATCGCAAACAATAAAATCAAAAATTATTTTAAACTTTTGCTATCTTAATATATGTCTCAAAGTTTTCTGTGAAGTCTTTATAGGCTCCTACCCTGGGGCCTCACCCCCTCGATTCATATCAATTGATTCAGCTCAATGAGTAGGGATCAAATGGAGGGGTGAGGGGTTTGGAGGGGCTGGGCCCCTTAGGGTGGTTGAGGTGGAAAAAACTAGAAAATTTGATTAATTTTTCGTCAAAAAAATTTCTAAAACAATTATAGATGCTCGGAGGCTTAGTGTATGGTTTAGTGGAACCTGAGCCTCATCATCACTACCTTTGCATATTTTCTTTAAAGTATTATTCATTGAATCAGTAAATGCATATAATGTGCATAATATTTATCACTTTAAGTAAGCATATTCTTAATAAAAGAAAAAAAACTATAAGAAAATAATGCGAAATACAAAATCAAAAAATATACTTTTTGCTAATTTAAATATTGTTTTATATAACCACCAAATTTTCAAATTTTTGTTCCCAAATAACCACCAAATTTCTAGATTTGTTTTAACCAAAAATTCGATCTCCAAAATAACTTATAAATAGTACTTCATTGGGTGTTTCGAAATTTTTGAACGTTGGTGTTTAACTCTCGTCGAGTCAACATCAATATTGTTGTTTAGCGGAAACTTACATATAAAAGCCATATCAGTATTATAAACGCGTGTCACTTTTAACCAGAATTAGTTTAAATGTTATTTTTTAAACCGAATTTTTTATTTTAATTCCATTTTTGACTTTTTATTTTTAGCCCATTTTTTGACCCATTATTAAACTATTTCCTTTAACTTTTGACCGATAATTGGTAATTTATAGTTTAAATTTGCCAATTTTTCACTTTTGTTTAATTTATGGCCATTTTTAGAATCCCTTAATAAATATAAAAAATACCTCCAATTAAACTGAGCTCCCAAATCAAATCGCTCCTTTTAAAGAGAGTTAAAAAGAAATTTCGTTATATCTGTAATTAAAATATGGAATTCTAGTTAAAATAAAATGTGATATCACGAAAAAATAGTAGTATTTTGTAATATATTACAACTGTTTTTAAAATATTTCAAATGCATTTCTAAACTAAATGATTGGATTAAGTTTAATAATAAACTTTATTTACAAATCCATGCACAAATAAATGAACTTATTTGGCCATAACTCTCAAAGCAGTATTTATGTGCTTAATTGATACGTTAGTACGTTATCTAATTATAAAATGATAACAAACACTATTTTGTTGTAGGTTTGTATTAAAATATCTTAATATTTAGATAAATTCAATTTCATTACAAATAATCAGATTATATTTGACGCTAAAATAATATATTATTAATGACTATAGATTTAAATATATTTTTTAAAATAGCCTGAAAAACAACAAATATCACATTTATTAAAACATCCCAAATTTAATTACTAATAATTAAATATAAACTAAACTTGATTTACTCAGAGATTTTAATTACAAAACTTCACCGTTAAATTTTAGAGAAAAAAATGTACAATAAGTAAATGAGCAAAGTTTATATAATTTCTATATTACGGTAAATAAAGGATATGTAAGCGTACCGTACATATGATATACAGGAGAGAGATGTCGAGTATAAGTTTATTATTTTACTGATTTATTTATTACAATTAATGTAAATGAAAGATGTTCTGTAAGCTCGTTTCCCCTCAAACTTAGTCAATAAATAATATTACTGTAACTTAATAAATGACTAAATTATGAATTGAATTATTTAATGACATTAAAAATATCAATTTTCATTGCAAGTTCTATCTATGGCACCATTTATGGGATAAAAAAATGAATTGTCAGTATTGATTGTTTTACAACTAATTGTTTGTATGCTGCAAAGATTTAATCACTTTTAAAATATTCTGTATTTGTTTGTATGTATTAAATATCTTAAAGAACCTCAACATATTTAAATCACTTGTCGTATTCGTTTGAATTATTAAGAATAAAATATATAAAAAATAAAACTGCTTTTTTTGCTTTGATTTAACATTTAAATATGCGGTAAAATAAATAAAAATTCTCTATCATAACATAAATAATGAAGAAACACTTTAAAATAATGCTTAATGTACCACAAATGAGTAAATATAGTAATATAACTTATAAATTAAAACTTTTCATCATTATAGACAATTTTACGTTTTGACAACCAATTTCTTTCTTCCTGTATTCGTTCGAAACAGTCATAGAGGAAAACGTGCTGTAGTATTCAAAAATTAATAAATTAATTATTACTTTCTATAAAATTATCTTAAAAGTATGGTTAAGGCTTACATATGGAGTATGTATTCTAACATATCGTGGTTTTTTATCAGGTCTTGAATATTGAAAAGCAAATGCAAGTCCTTCGTCATCGTTTTCCCATTCTTTAATGCTATTCCAATTAAAATCTATAATTTGTGACTAATAAATAAATAAATAAATAAGTAAATCGATAAATAACTTGAATAACGACAAAGTAAATAAAAAACCGTAAGAGAATATACTTCGAGTGTTCCGTCGTCTTTACACGCTTGAAGCTTAAAACAATCGCTGCCAACCGAAGCGATGACATGCCCTTCTTTACGTGCATCACAAGAGCAATGAGGGAATGATATTTCTCCATAACCTTCTAACGTTCGCACTATTTTCAAATACTGCAAATAAAATTACAGGATTTTTAAAAAAATATCAATACATTTACTCAATAAACAACAGCAAATATATCATTAACTTGAGATATTATATTATATTTAAAGTTATTGACTATCAGTTTATTATAACATGATTATTATCTAAATTGTAAGCATATATACGGTAAGCTTATTTTTCCAAAATTAATCATAAAAAGCTTATTCGTAACTAATAAATATCATGTGAATGAATTCATTAATACCGGTAATTAAAAAGAAATTGTGATTTTTTAAGAGGATTGAAAGTCTAATGTTGTATACTGTGTTTAATTATTATGGTTTGTAAAAATAGACAACAATCAAATTTGTGGTCCATTTGTGAACTTAAAGAAACCATATTCTGGTATATATCGGTTCAATTAAAACAAGAATTTTCAAAATTTTGATCATATCTTAATCATATTTCAAAATAATGAACCGATAATTTGGTATAACAATAATAAAAAAAGTTGGAACTTTAAAAACAAAAAAGAATAGAAATTTTTCATTTACTTCAGATTTTTTAGAGGCGTCCTGCCATGCCTTTAATTCGTAAAGTTTATTTCCAGGCTTTATTTGTCCTTTATTTACATCATCAACAGCCTTAAAATCAAAAGTATAAGCCATAAAATAAAATTTTAAAAAACGAGTGTTGATTACCTGCCAGAAAAAGAACGTTTCAGCCAAATCATCTTCAGATAATTCAATTTCTTTGCTCAATGTGAACAACCATTTCTTAATTAGTAAACAGGTTGAAGCAGCAGTTGAATAGTTTTGAATATATAAATTATGTGGAAACTCATTTGGTTGCAATTTCCTTTCAAAACCGTATTCAACGATTTCAAATAAAGCAAAATAAGATGCAACTTCTCGATTGAGCCCTATTTTATCGACAGTCACTTGAAAAACCTCCAAAGTTGTACTATTTTTTCTCACATTTACTGAAATTGTAGACTTATCAGGTAAAAGTATTTTTAGATCGATTGGCGCAGCATTTATGCCCTAAGAATACAAATTTAAATTATTTCTCATATTCTAGTAATATAATGCAAGCAATCTAGTGAATCATTATATCTTAAGATTATGGGCTAATTTAAAACTAATATAACGACCTGTGAACAAACAAACAGACATTTTGGTCAAACTCAAAAAAGCTTATATGCATTAATTACTGTAATATGTAATTTCTTATTAGAAAACATTGTAATTTATAAAATTATATAGATATTATCCTTTAAATTGTTATTAATGCTATGGTCATGCAATGCCTTAACTGTTAAATAATAAATTTTATACTCGCTGATATATTAAAGGGTGGGTCGCGGATATTTTGTGTCCATATATTTGCCGCGGGTTTCTCTTGTTTGTTAAAATCATAGTTACCCAAAGTCTGAACCTCTAGGGGGTTTAGATTCAAAAATTCGAAAATTTAGAGGGTGGCGGGGGTAGTCAAAAACTCATCGGATATTACCGACTATTTTTTGGACCTTGGGGCAAAAAAATTTTTAAAAAAATTTTCTGGTTTTTTTTCTCCCTAAAGAACCTTAACCACACCCCCTCAAAAATTATATACAAAATTGTTGGGCTTCACAAAAACTCATCGGGTTTTAATGAACAATTTATTTTTGACAAAAACATTTTAAATAATTTCAATTTTTTTGTCATAAAATTTTTAAATTTTTGGGTAGGGGGCGGTCAATTTTTCAGATTTCTAGATGGGGGTGAGGGGGGTCAGACCTCCCCATTGGGTAACTATGGTTAAAATCTAAACAACGTAAAGATAATTTAAAAAGTTATTATTATTAAGATATATTAATTCAATTATAGTTAAATTATATGAGGAAACATATGAAGAAAGAACGCATCACAGAAAGTAAACTAAATCGTAAACAAAATAAAGCTTATGCTTATTATTAGAGAATCAAAATTATAGCATTTGCTACTTTTTTGTTTCATATGTTAGAACCATAAGAATGTATATGTGCACAAATCACATAGTATGGAGTCATTTTAGCTCCATTTATAAATGCTATATTTTGCTATTTTTAATGATAAATGCTAGAAATGCTAT
>JAQGAW010000421.1:0-29888 GCA_034698025.1 Phthiracarus crinitus
AAAAAACTGTTTAATTTAAAAAACCATCAAATATTTCATTATTACATTTTTCAAACTACTATCGTAATTCTTATCGTTTCTTCACATTTCGTTATTGCACAAATTTGTATATAAAATTTGCAGATAATACATTAGTTTTTTTCATAAAAAATTTAGATATTTTAATGCAAAATCTAAAAATATTTTTTAAATTTTTCAAAAAATATTTTAATTTTTTTGGGGATCAAAATTTTTAAAAAAAATTTAAGTGATGATCGAGAAGTCCGGCACAACATAAACAGGGGTAAATATTATAGCTCATAAATTGTGGATAATTATCAAAAAAAATTATTTAAAAAAAGTGAGGGAAAGTTGTAAAAAATTATTTAAAAAAAGTGAGGGATAGTTGTAAAAAATTATTTTTCAAATTTTTAATTTATTATAGGGATTCTAAAATTATTAAATATTGTTACGCAATTTTTAAATATAATAATTAAAATTAATTATTAGTGAAAATAAAAGTTAAAAACGTAATGTAATTTAAATATTTTCAAAAATATTGTAAGGAGACCACATAAAAATTTTAAATTGTAAATTATTAAAAATTTAATAAACGAAAAATTCAAATTTTTAATGTAAACTTGTGGACACATGATCATGTAAATTATCGCCAACCGGTAAATCACTGATAAATAGTATTCCTAGCTTTGAGAGGTGATCGCTGTTACCGATAAATGATAGCATTAGCAGTTTTGGTGAATTTATAGCTCCGGCACACAAAATGATTTCGGTTTTAGCGTAAGAAAGCGACGCTTGAATTCGACGCCAATCGCGCGTTTATCTGCGCTAAACAATATCCGAATCACTTCAGAACGGGATATAACATGCAAATTCTTTCGATTAATGATCGTTTGCATGTAAGCGGTAGCAATCGAACATCTCTGATGGTTCTCTGCGGTATGTCGAATGATGACTGTATGTCTCCGTTAAAGTATTGCGACGATTAATTAAGAAACGGTCCCGAATAGCGAAAAGCTTTGGCCAGCAGTGTTGGCGCCACATCTGTAGAAACAGTGACTGCTCCTCGAGTGCCGTGATATCCGCTTTCCAAGTAATTCATATCGCGATTGTCTTCCGATTTGACAAAATACTGGAACACGTCTTTCCACGACCAGCCCTAAGCTCCATCTGCTGCCCATTTATCATAATCGCGTTGATTTCCGCGAACATAAAGCATTTCGTTTATGGACGACGAACCGCCAATCGCTTTACCTCTCGGCCAATGACTCAATTTATTAAAAACACCGTTTGCCGAATTTTTCCAGGAACTGTAAGAAAAGCCCAGTCCATTGGTGTGTGCAGTAGAGATCCAGCAAATAATGTTATGTCTGATATCACGTTTTCACTTCCACCCGCTTCTATTAGAAGTACTGTTTTAGAGTCATCTTCGGATTTTCTCGCGTCCATTACACTGAAAGCAGTTCCAGCGCCGATCACAATATAGTTGTACTCTTTATCAAACTTTTGCCTGCGAACCAGTAATTCTTGATTGTATTGGCTCTTAATTAGGAATAGAATCACTGCCGGTATGAACGAGAATAGAGGTATAGCTTAAAGCAGTGGCGTTTATGATGAGGCGTCATGTCTGATGCATTCCCCCATTCATTCAAACGATTAGTTGCACGAAATAGTTTTATGATTGTAAATATTGTAAGTTATTCGTAGCCATTATTATTAAGTGAGAGTTTGATATTTTATAGCATCGTTCAAAAAATATTAAAAGTTTGCGGAAATGAATTTTTGAATTAAAAAATAGTTTTTGTGGTCGAAATTTAAAATATATCGGTAGTAAACATAACAATGACTTACTCTTATTTTTTGCATTAATAAAATAAAATAATGCAAATACATTGCAAATAGTGATTCCGATTGTTTTCTTTACTTTTCATTTTATAACATTAATAGCTATTATATTTTTTAAATTTATTATGATGATCACTACATTGAGAAGTGAAATAATTTTATATATATTTTTGTTAACATTTTGATATCAATGAAATTATTTTCATTTTCGAGGTTAAACTTTTTTCTCAAAGAAGAAGTTGAGATCAAGTTTTATGGAATGTTTTAGTTATTATGTTTATCTTTAATGACGATTGAAAAATTGTAATATTTTAAAAATCGTTAAGATATGACCCATATCTTAATTAATGAGTTGGTAATATTTACATAAATACATTTTAAAAACATTATGTGCGACAATAGATTAATGTTTAACTAAAGAAAAAAACTTTTTGAGACAATACTAACACTGTAAAGGACAATTCAAACAAAATCTTTGATTATTAGTTCGACGCTGAACAGATATCGGAGCGAGAAATTAGTTAATAGGCAAATATTTAACATTATTAAAACTATTTCATGCAGTAATTTAAATCATGAGGATTTATTAACTCTTTTAAAAACTTATGATACTCGACTATTTGCTTTGCTAACAATAGGTTGTGATATAAGCTAAGAAGATTCTCAATACAATTAAAGTAGCTAAAATTTTTTAAATGAAAAAATATACAGTAAAATTAATAAATTCTTATAAAACAAAATTAAACATTAAAAATATAGTTGAACATCAATATAAACTATAATTTAAAACACAGAATATTTAATGCATTGAAATTTAACCTAAAATTATTGAAAATCAGAATTTACTACACAGTGACTTCATAATGAATAAATATTGATAAAGCAAGGAATACTGCGGTCACTAAAAGCAATCAATTCAAAGATAAATGCAAACAACAATATGATCGTAAACATCCATTATTGACATTAACTATTGGTGATTTTGTCAAGAGGCGTATCCCTTCAAACTACCCAACAAATACAAAACTTACTCCACGATTTGACGGTCCTTATAAAGTAATCAGAATCTTTAACAACAATTTAAATTTCGAAATTCAGAATGAATTAAATCATAAACTAATTCTTCATATCTCACAACTGGAACCTTATTATACCAGAGAACAAAACAATAAGACAGGGAAGAGTGTTGTGACATCTATTTAATAAGTCACGCCACTTCTGATTAATAGTATTTTATATGATTTGTGCGTAATATATATTATATAATTTATACAAACGTTTGACTTGCGTTTTGGCTGTG
The DNA here is from genome assembly GCA_034698025.1 of Phthiracarus crinitus. Classification (NCBI taxonomy): domain Eukaryota; kingdom Metazoa; phylum Arthropoda; class Arachnida; order Sarcoptiformes; family Phthiracaridae; genus Phthiracarus; species Phthiracarus crinitus. The sequence goes on from JAQGAW010000421.1 coordinate 3,143, forward strand.
AAACTGAAAACATTAATATAATGATATAAATTAGTATAACTAAAAACACGTTGTTTTATATCGCCATTTCTGGCAATGATTTCAATTTATTAAATTATTATTATTTAACTAATATTCAATTATTAATTGATGAGTAAAATTAAGTTGTGAACACAAAAATATTATACCTACTTTTAAAGTGAATATATTTTATATAACGTGATTCAATGTCATATATTTTATGATTGTGAGCGTCTAATTGGCGACAGTCATAGACTGTGTGATAAAAAATATTCTTTGTATGTCTCCAGTCAGACGCTTTTGATATCATGCAATATGTTTAGAGGATAATGAAGTATTGCATTTAATAGATATTTTATATTAATAATTTACTGTACCAGTTATTTTATACGATTTACTTTAGCATAAAATAAAATATTAATTTCATTCAAAATAGAATTGACTTCGAAATAAAGAATCCACTGGTACTAATCATTATTGAATTTTGAAAAGTATTATTCAATGCTATCACTTAAATATTATTATTTTATAGATTCGATAACATTACAATTTGATTTTATTAGCTTAAATATTAAAATAATTCTTATTAAATGATTCTTTATTAACAGAAATAAATAAATAATATATCTTGAGATGTGATTTTTGGGAACAACGATTTATCAAATTTGGATAAAAAAACTTAAAGTTTTGGTAGTAACAAAAACTTCATAAAAAATCATTTTTGTGAAAATAAAACTAATTTTTTTCGATTAAAACAATTAGTTTTTTGGTTGTTTTTTCTGGTAATCTCTCTTCTTTTTAAAAGATAGATTTATAAATAGAAAAGCTTCTTTCAACTGATGCAGAGGTTAATGGTGCATAGATTAACTTAGTTTTTAATTTTAAATCGGTTGAATCTATGATGTTCTGGATTTAAGTTTTGATTTTAACAAACTTTTTAATTGCACAGAAATTAATTTCTAATTTGATCTATGATTTTTACACAAAATTTGTTTTGAATATGTGCGTATAATTTTCGTTTTACATGCTAGCAAACCAAAATTTGGTTACAAAAGCGTACTTTTGAAATATTTGGTTGTTAAAACAAATTTTATTTATTTTTGGTAGTTATGGTGAAATTTGGGATTTTCCCAAAAATCACATCTCTGACAATTATATATAGTGTTGTAAGTTTTATAAAATAAATTCAATAAAAATAATTCAATATTTAGATGAATTAACAAATTCGTATATATTTATTAAATTTACTTATGTTTGTTATTAAATAGACGTCGTGAACAGTCACTCTTAATCAGGAACCGGATTATTATGGCATGTCATAAAATGCCATAAGTTGCCATAATTTCAAAAAATAATTAAAATACGCTATAATATAAAAAATCTTGTCTGAATATATTATAATTTTCATATATTTTATATAAATAAATGCAATTTTTAAGAAATTGTAAATATGCATATAAAAAATGTCGGTCTAAGCATAGTATTGAGAAAATTTTTAGACAGAATTATATTATTATTAATTCTGACACAATTCTCAATAGAAATCTTTTTTAATTTGAATGATTTTTTACTGATTTTTTTAAAAATATTAATTAAAATGCCATAATTTAATTTAAAAAATGCCATAATTTAATTTTAAAAATGCCATAATTGATGCCATAGTTTGACAAAAATCATGCCATAATGCCATACCATAATTTACGCTCTAACACGCCATAAAAATCCGGTTCCTGCTCTTAATCTAACAAAATTTATTTATTGCATTTATCATTATTGATGAGGTCAAGCTTTTTATTCGCTTTTGATGAGGTCAACCATGTTAAGCTCAAGCTCAAAAATATAGATGCATTGAGCTTGAGCTTATAACACAAATAATGCAATTGAACTTGATCTTGAGCTTTGAGCATTTTCAGTTTAAACGAATTTTTAAATTAATATACACAAACTAATAAATCATTTGGAAGTTTATCGATGAATTTTGTTTTGCAAAAAAAAATTTATTACTTTAAAAACAATAAATTCTTGCATAATAACCAGAGGGAGGATATTTGGTTAAATCCCAAATAACCCCAAAACCACCACATTTTTCAAAATTTCGTTATAACCACCAAATATTTTAAAAGTAAGCGTATCATTGTTTAACAAAATTTCAATGTTTTTTAAATTTTTAATTGAAAAATACGTGTCCAAAGCGAATAAATCAAAATTATTTAAAATTTTTACTTTTTTTATTTTAATCAAAGTTTTATCTAAATATTATTATGTATATTAGATGTAAATCCAACTATGACTATGCTATTTGAAGTATCACTTATTGAATTAGTAAATGCAAATAATTTGCATAATTTTCTTTAGCATAAAATAAGCATATTCTTATTTTAAAATGAAGGAAACGAATGTTGAGAAACACAAAATTTTAAAAAATAATATTTTTTCTTATGTAAATCTTATTTTGTATAACCACCAAATTTTATAAATTTTGTTCCCAAATAACCACAAATTTCTTAATTTGTTTTAACCAAATATCTGCCCTCTGATAATAACATTATATATTAAGAAACATTAAGTTAAGGTTTCCACAAAAAATTATAAAACATCAGCTGAACATAACGGTTTATCGTAAGCTCATAAGAACTAAAGAACTAATAGGATTTTTATGGTATGGCATTATGGCATGATTTTTTCCAAATTATGGCATCGATTATGGCATATTTATTAGTAAATTATAGCATTTTAGTTGAAATATTAATACAAATTAGTTAATTTATTAAATTAAAATATTTATTATAAGAATGTCAAAATTTAATACTTTCCTGGCTCAAAAAATTTCCTTAATAAATCAGTGATTTTGTCATCGCAACAAAATTGAGGATATGACCCTGTTTTCAATGAGATTTTTTTATATTCAAAACAAAATACATTGAAAATTCTGCTGTGATGACAAAATCACGGTTATTAATAGGCTAATGTTTTTTCCATGTCTATTTAAAATTTCTTTAATATAACATTTATTTTTATAAAATTTATAAAAGTTATAATATATTCACCAAAAATTTGTCAAATTATGGAGTTTTTTAAATATTTTTTGAAATTATGGCAAAGTATGGCATCAATGTCAGATTATGGCAAATAATGGCATTTTATGGCATGCCATAACAATCCCATTCCTGCTCATAAGCACAAACTCGAGCTTGGCATTTATAAGCTTAAGCTCTCAATTGTGTGAGCTTTGAGCTTGATCTACAAGCTCTAAAAAGTTTATCGAGCTTTGCATTGAGCTTGAGATAGCTTAAGTTATCTGGTCTGAACTTGAGCTTATTCTCATCACCTTTATCATTTAAAATGTATCACTATATATAAATATAAAATTTGTCTGATTGGCTTTCCTTTTTATAGAATCTCTGAGGGGTCCTCACAACCCTCGACACCTATATCAATGGATTCAGCTGTAAAAGAATGGATAAAATTGAGGGTCTTGAGGAATGTTACCCTTATGAAAGCCCGATCGGCCCTTCTTTCAATCGAAAATTTTCAGTTATAATAAAAAGTAATAATTTATATGCAAAATTCCTTAAAAACAACTAATTCACTAAAGAGAGGATATTTTAACATTAAAATATAAGTTATTCTGAAGTGAGATAAATAAATTTTATAACACAATTTTACCATTTTGGTAATATTATACCAAAAATATCAAATTTTGTTCTAAATCGGGCTTAAAAATTTTGAAACGAAAGCCAATCCCGATATGATTTTCTTAACTTAAGGCCCGAACCCAACCAAGCCCGACAATTTTTTTGTCTGGCACCCTCGGGGGCCTTAAAAGTCAGGGGACCGTTTCGTAATCGAATATAAATCTTTTATTTCTACCTCAAATTTATTTAATGAATTGAATGATGAGACACAAGTTCTGACCTGCCTTATAAAATTTCCGGAAACGAGTTTACTATTCCAATAGATATTCGAATCTTGTTTGTAATGAATAGAGATCCAAAATGATAGCATTTGCTACTTTTTTATTTCACCAGTTACACGGATACAAATGAAATATAAACTCGAATCACTTAATATGGAGTCGTTTTAACTCCATTTATAAATACAATTTTTTGCTATTTTTAATAATAACTGCTATAATCGCTATTTTGCTATATTATTTGCTATTTTTTCATAATCCGAAAAATTGTCGTTTAAATCTAATAAGTTTTACGAACCCTTTATTATTTTAAATAAAAATAAATTTTTATAACAAAGAATTTTTTTTGAAATAAGTTTAAAAAAATGTTTATTTTTTAATTAGAGTTCCTTAAGCTCTTCGTAGTCTTTGTTTTAAAGATAAATTATTAACAAATAAAATTCAATGTTTAAAAATTTTGACAGTAATTCCATCAAAAAGGTAATTCAAATAAAAAATAAGTGCTATTTTTTGAAGATATTTATAGCGCTAGTTTTGCATGTAATTCTTGCTACGTTTATGGATCTCTAATGATAATCTAACCTAAAACTAAACAACAATTACAGATAAAATTTAAATACAAAATTAAATATAATAATATTCTAAGAACTTAAAAAACGTTAAATTTACATATATTTTTATGGAAATTCAATAATGAAAAAGTTATATTTATGAGCTCACAGACACAAAACTGAAAGCGTGAATATATTCTCAAGTGAATGGACCCAGCGTTTTCGTTCTTACTATAAATTAAAGATAAACGTAAACTCGCTTCACTTGAGTTTCTCATAGTGTCTGAAAAGGTAAGAAACTGGTGGTAAGGGTAAGTGGAAATGTGAGGTAAGAATGCCGTCAATTCTGCTGAAGCTTAATATCGGTTGTTGTCTACTGATGAATATTAATTGTGATGACTGTGTTGGCTATGAAAATCATGAGTCCGTTTAAAAACAGTTTGTTCATAATCATATGATAACATATTCTGAATTTCAAATGCTCCATTGTTTATCGTTAATGCAAGAATTGTAACTAATATTCCACAAACAGTTAGTGTATTTGTTGGTATTTCATGGATTAAGTAGCTTTGCATATCATCATTGAGTAAATTCATTAAATTCATTTAAAACAAGTGTATGCTAAAAATGATTAAACAAATTCTAGAATCTTTGCGAATATATTAATTGAAGTCCAGTCGAATGATTGGAATAATGACCAAATAAATAAATATTACTAATATTGATGTTCTAAACAAAAATCATACATTATTATTATGGCTTATGAATTATCAGTGAACAGTAAATTCATTTGTATTGAAAGATTCATTAATGGAAAATGTTTTATACTCATGAATATCTACATTTATATCTTAATCGATATGATCTGCAAGAATACGAGACGATTGAGAAAAATCCAATTATTAAAACAAGAAATAGAAATATATTGTTTCATTAAAAAAATAATAGCTTTAACATACATTGTTATAAAGGTTTTTAGTGAGTGTTTTGAGAATTTCAATTCAGTTGTATTTTATCTTTCGCCGAGAAAACATCATGTAAGTTGTTGTTAAGCGAACACTCAAAAGTATTATATAAGCGAATATGAAGACGCGTGCTATTGGTTTTAACTCGAAATAGTTTTAATTGTGTTATTTTAAACAATATTTGATCCATTTTTATACCTTTTTTAATCATTATTTAATAGAATTTAAAGCCATTTTTGATTATTTTGACCAACTTTTAGTCAATTTTATGTTCATTATTTGTCATTATTAGACTATTTAATGCTCATTTTGCCCATTTTTAGCTTAATTTATGACAATTTTCAAAAAAAATCCCTTTATTAATATAAAGAAAGAATCCATTTATAAATATAAAGGCCGGTCTATAGACATACAGATGGACATGTTTAATCCAATAACTCCTTTGGACAAAGCGAGCTAAAAATTTTTTATTTTCATTAATATCTGATATTAACTAATTTTAGAGACATTGATATTTGTAAAATCTACGTTATAAATGCTAAAATTTACATTATTTCTGTTTGATGCAATTATTTTATTCTAAAAATAATAATCTTTGATTTATTTGTGTCTTATTCCATAACAATTCTAAATTTTGAAATTAAATTATCTTATGACACATTTTGAAAATTCCTGGTAAACCTATTATTTACAATTTGGCATTTTCTGGTTATGGAATAAAACTTTTAATTAAAATAAATCTTTTTTAGTTATATTATTAATTTTTTCAAATCAAAAATTTTTGTTTTTATCACAATCTCTTTCAATTTAATCCTCACATCAGTTTGTCATTAATTCATAGATATCATAATAATAGATACATTCCAATAATACTAATATTCACTAATGAAAGGGAAATGAATAGGAGATTACAACCAAACGACGAAACGGAATCAACAGAAATGACAAACAACAATAATTTATCTAAATCTGATTTTTTTGAACATATTTGAGTTAAATTATGTATTATTTTTCATTATTTATTTGTAAAAAACTGATTTTCCTGGAATTTTTCTTTGATCACAAGACCGGGCGATTAATATATTAAACTTCTATAAAGTTTAACATATTAATTAAAAGTTGTTTAATTTTCTCGCTTTTTCCCGGATTCGGCATTTTATAGAATTAATCCCGGATATGCACTAATATTCAAAAAATTCGGGTTTTCTAAATATTTAGCAACAAATTTATAAGTGAATGCACAAAAGGCTTTCTAATAGTCTTAAAAATTGTTTAAAATTATGAAAATATGAAATGAAATATTAAGGTTCTAAGAAAATAGCTTCAAAACTATTAAAGTTTTATGTAGTGAGTCATATATGTTTGTGAGGGTTATAGTATTAAGTACAGCCACCGTTGATAGCATAGCTTCTATTGCTATAGCAACAGCTGTTTTTCAATGTATTTCAATGATAATTATGAACTTTATTTTAATACAACTTTCTTTGTCCACAATTTCAGTGTACTTTACTGTCTTATTCCAGACACTGGAATTAAATTATAAACGTATTTATTTGTGTAATACGTACAAGTTATATGTAGTATTATTTTAAATGTTTTTGAACTTCGGAACTCAATTCTAAACTTAATATGTTCTCAAACAACAGAACTAAAAGTTTTCATTATTAATTAAAGAAAAAGGTGGTCAAAGGCTATTATCGTTATGCAGGCGTTATGAGGCTTATCGGAAACAACTTGTAAAATATAAAGAATATTTGACGTTTAACATCAAATGTCATAACAAAGAATTAATTCCAAAAACGTTACGTTTCAAAACTATAGAGAATTTTGAATCAAAGAAAATAAGCTTTAAGTATAGTAAACAATTGTTAAAATTAAGAATAAAGAACTGTAAGTTAAAAATTAATTTCTTAATTCAAAAAAATGAAAATATAAATTCAATAATATCTGAAAGTACAGATAAGATTATTTATTCTAAAATTAATACTGAGATATATAAAAGAGCAAATTTTGTATCTAATACCTTACGTAAAAAATTTTATAAAAAATATAAAAATTTAGAATCTACTGTAATAAATGAAATTAATTGTAAAAAAGAAATTTATCAAAAGAAGAATTATATGTTTTAAAATTAGGTCCTAAGATTCAAGTTACTCCGAATAAAATACCTTCACAACAAATTCTTAGCAGTTTAGAAACTGCTTTTATAATAAATAATTAAAAAGAAAATATAAAATGTGACATTCGAAACAGAGTTGTTTGTGCTCTTAAAACAGCCAAAAATTTAAAAAGCAACTTAAGTTTTAAACATTTATCAGCAATAAAATCTTTAAAGAATGATAATTCTATAATTATCACACAAGCTGATAAAGGTAATAAAACTGTTTTAATTAATAAAAATGATTATATTGATAAAACTATTTATACTATATTACCTAAAAATAATATAAATAAAATTGCTTCAGAACTTCAGATCTATCAAACTTAAAATTAACTGTTAAAATCTAAAAAAATTGACAATAAATTATATAAATTTAAACCTGGTAACTTTAGTGTTATTAAAATATACAGTTTAATTAAATTACATAAAGAAAATTTCCCTGCAAGATTAATCTTTCCTAATCAAACCCATCCTTGCTATGAATTATCTAATTATCTTGTATTCATTTTAACCCCATTATACAAAAATTCACCATACACTTTAAAAAACTCATATGAACTTGTCGAACAATTAGAAAATATTACTATAGATGACGATGAAATAATGGTATCATTTGATGTGGTAAATTTATTTACAAATATTAATGTAAATTTCGCGTTAAATTTAATAAAAGGCAATGTAGTAAAAGATTCAAATTTACAACACAGAACTAATTTAGATATAAATGAGATAATGTTTTTATTGAAGTTTTTTTTGAAAACGTCTACATTTGAATTTGAAAATAGATTATATAATCAATATTCTGGATTACCAATGGGTAATAACTTATCTCCAATAATTGCCGAATCAATAATACAATATATATTTTATAAAAGTTTTAAAGAATTTTCATCTTTTCCTAAATTTATTCGATGGTTTGTTGATTATTCGTTTTGCATAATTAAACAACAAAACTTAAATAATTTTTTAAATTTTCTTAATAATATTTATAAAAATCTACAAAATATTAAATTTACTATAGAATAAGAATCAAATAATAGACTACCATTCTTAGATGTTTTGATAAAAAGAACTAATTTTAAATTAGAATGTGAAGTTTATAATAAGTCGACACATTCAAATCGCTACTTAAATATTTTATCAAATAATCCCTTATCACAAAAGATTTCTGTCATTCGTACTTTAACAAAACGATTGTATAGATTTTCAAATAACAGTAATTATATAGAAAAAGAATTAACTTTAATAAAAGAAAAACTAATTGCTAATAATTATCCATTATACTTAATTTTAGATATATTTAAAGAAATTTCATTAAAATATTCTAATATATATAATAATTTCACTAAAATTATTAAGGATAATAAATATATATCTTTTCCCTATTATCCTAAACTTAGTGAAAATATTAAACATATTCTAAATAAATTTAATTATAATGTTTCGTTCAAAAGTAATAATAAAATAATGTTTAATAAGTACGACAGTTTTAATTTTGATAAAATAAATTCAGTAGTTTATCACATTAAATGTAATTATTGCAATGCATTATATGCTGGAGACAAAAAGATTTTTAAAAAATAGAATCAAAGAACATAAAAGTGCTTTGCGTTATAATTATGTTAAATCAAATAGTGCCGATTAATGCAATGATTAATAAACATGATATTTACTGGCAAAACGCAAGAGTTAATTACATTGAAAAATCTTCAAATAAACGCAAGTTTTTAGAAAGTTTCGATATTAAAAAATTTGAATATAATAACATTAATTTAATGAATGATAGAACTTCAAACTCAATCCCACAACAATACTATGCTCTTTTTTAATTTATTTTATACAAAACTAGCCTAAATGGCTGGTTTATAAAGAGTTCCGAAGTTCAAAAACATTTAAAATAATACTACATATAACTTGTATGTATTACACAAATAAATACGTTTATAAATAGAGACAACGGATTCAGGACTATAAACTTAGTAAATTCAGGAGGGAAAAAGGAAAATGTTGTAAAAATCAGGATTATTCAGGAAAATAAATTTTTATCTTAATATTTACAAGGAAATGTTTGATTTTACATGTCTGTCCATCTGTTTTTGAACTCTATAATTTTTAAGAAATTTTTATCTTTATAATTATAAAGTGATCTGGCCAATAATTTGGACAAAAGTTGATTTAATTGAAAAATTAGGATTAAAATCTAAAAAAATGGTTTAAAAAGGGTTTAAAATAACTAATTTTAAGCCAAAAAAATTCAGGATTATCTTAATTTTTCAGGAGTTAAAAGTGAAAATCAGGATTTTCCCGGACAACAAACGGGTGTTAAAATGCTTGAAATGGTATAATTCGTACTCATATATAATTTTCCCAGAAATATCACTATCATTAAAAGAAAAAGGATTATCCTGAATACGTTGTCTCTATTTATAAATTCTTTGAAAAGAATTTTGCCTAAACTTTAATTGTTTATAAGTATCCGATGCCTCAAATTTAAGCCATTGATAATGATTACTGTAAAGTAATCGAAACACTGCAGTGTCTGGAATAAGACAGTAAAGTACACTGAAATTGTGTACAAAAATTGTTGTATTAAAATAAAGTTTCAAACCTTATACTATAGACTTAAATAAATACATAACACACTGTTCATTCTCTATATTTTAAAATTCATAACTGTTTCATTCATTTAGTATCTGCTCGTATCTTCATTTAGTTTCCTTCATAAGAAATATGAGAAATCCTTATTTATATAATTTTTAGTTTTAAAAAAATTAAAATTTTAAATTCACTTTCTTGGGAGTAATAAATCGTTATATTTAAATAAGGAAGCTTTTAGTATTCCAATCACAACTTTAAAACAAGTTATTTACATTCAAAAACGATTTTAACGTTATAAATCTTATCGTATATTTTTTTTGTTAATAATTTAAAATTTCTAATCATTGATTTATGTAGTCTTAAGAGTGAGTAATAAATTAAAAAATTATTTTGTCGTTACGCAAACGCATTAATAATGTGAACAATTTCCTTAAAACATTTCTTTTCTATATTGAAACGCATAAGAATTAGTAATAAACCAAACTTATATATACTTTACAATAGTCATGGACAACACTAACCAAAATCCAAATCCGAAAGTAGTACTAATATTAAGCGGCAAAAGAAAATCTGGAAAAGACTACGTGACGGATATTCTAGAAAAATTAGTGAAGAATATGGCTGTGATCCGTATTAGCGCTCCAATAAAAAAACTTTTCGCTAAAATGAATGATTTGGATTTTAACAAATTGCTTGATGCGACCGAATATAAAGAGAATTATAGGCAACATATGGTACTGTGGAGCGAACAGATTCGTAAAACTGATCCAAACTATTTTTTACGAATTGCGATCGAAGACACAAACGCTAAAGCATTTCCGGTTTGGTTGATCGCAGACGCGCGCAGAACCTGTGATATCCAATACTTTAAGAGCGATATTTTTCGATCATCAAAAATTATTACTGTAAGAATTGAAGTGAGTTTAGAGACGAGAGCCAAACGTGGATGGGTTTATACCGAAGAAATCGATGATAGAGAAACTGAATGTGGTCTCGATTTATACGATGATTGGGATTTTTTAATAAGTAACGAATCAACTGAACAGCAATTAATCACTAATTTAGAACCTGTTATTGAAAAAGTTAATGAATATTTGTGATCGTATAAAATAAGTGAATTTATTTTTGGATCAAATCTAATATCAATTTAGAATTAATATCTTTAGAATTAATATCTAAAAACTGCCATTTTTCAGTGCATTTTTAATTGGAAGCATTCAATCTTTATAACTAGTAATCTTTTTTAATTAATTTTTCAATAGTTTTACTCTATTTTTATATTTGAAATCAAATTTAAATTCGATATTATATTATTGTAATGATGAGAATAATGTCATATCGAATACAATTATATGTAAATGTCAATGAGAACGACATTGACTTTGTAAATACAATTATATTATTACATTAAATTTATCTTAACTCAAATACACGTTTCGTGTTAATCAAGTAATAATGATTTCAGACAATATAATCTATAGAAAAACACGCAACAAAATCAAAGTTTACTTTAAAAGCATAAGGTATGGAATGAAAAGCATAATTATTTGTTCGCTATCAAAATGACACGAGCTCTACATCTTATTGATGCCATTAACGAATATTACTGTTAATATCACAATAGACTCAATACAATTGAAATTCTATTTGCATTCGGATTTTGTACTGGAAATTGATTACATTAAAAATAACTCCTGTCGTATCTATTATTACAAAATATAGTAAACCAAACACACAAATATAATGCAATATTTATACAACATTTAATAAATTTTCGAAACTTATAAAAAGCTGAAACCAAATATTCACTTAAAAAGTTTTTGTATCAAAAATTTAATTCGATGTTTAGTAAAATTCGGGAGAAAATTTTAAATATCATTAACTCTAATTTATTTAAATTGCGTAAATGCTTCAGACATTAGCATATATTATCGTTATTTTCACGCCATTAGTCAATTGTCGCACATTTCTTGTGACCACATCGAGACAATTACAGGACAGCTTAAGATCAGTTAATCCTGGAGACACTATACAGTTAAGAGATGGTTACTACACAGGAAATTTTGTTGCCTCGAGAATTGGTCAGTCAAACGCTCCCATACGTCTGATTGGATCTCAAAGAGCGATACTTTCCAATAATGGAGGCGTTGGACTATATGTTACGGGACAGTACTGGTGGATAAGAGGCTTTTCAATTCAGTTCAGTTTTTAATTATTATAAATTTACTTTACTTGAATTTTATTGTAGTTATTTATTTATGTTTTTTAAAAACCAATTACATGCTTATATTTTTAAAAAATATTTTAATATTATAAAACACTTAAATTAGAAACACAAGAATAGGCATTATTCTGTATGGCGCGAGGAATAATGTCGTGGAAAGAATAACATTACGCAACACAGAGGAAGAAGGAATTATTGTGCAGCGAAATAGTGTCAATAATATGATCCGATACATGTCTATTACGCGTACTGGCCTTCGTTCCAATGATTATGGATATGGCATTTCCATTGGATCAGACTCTACTGCATATAACGATTACTTTCAGAATAATAACTTTAATAATGACAGAAATTTAAATCGCGGATACGATAGCAATGGTGGTTATAATACTAGATATGATGGAAATTATAATCAAAATGACGGATCATATGTGGATCGAAGTGATCGAAACTCCATTTTATACAATAGATTCGCCACTGGTTCGTCTTCAGAAGCAATTCATATCTATGAGGGAACGTGTTGTGGCGTTATTATAGGCAACTATTTCGATGGACGCACTTTTTCTAACGGAAACACATTCACTACTGATAATAATAATCTAAATCAATGCTGGGTCGCTGTAAATGGGAATCAGTATAGAATTGAAGCAAATATAGGGCGATATTCCGGATTAGATGGGTTTCAGGTAAATTTGAAAAAATAAACTTAACATTTAAGAATTATTAATCAAATATTTCTACGGTAACATAAATATAAACTAAAACTATGCACAGGTTTTGATGATAAGCGGTGCGTATGATAATAACATAAACGATGGCAACGTTTATTATAAACCATCAAATAATAATAATGATAAATCAAGTTTAAACCAAAACGATAAAACACTGACACAAACACAGTTATTAACAAGAAGTTCGGACACTGGATATTTGGACGATTCATATAATTCATTTTACACAGACATTGTTGGCGGTTGTAATAACATATTCCGCAGGAATAGGTGCGAACTAAACAACCCAAACGGGTATTGCATTCGAGTGGTTAATCCTAATCGATGTCGAATCACTGTTTACTCCGATAACATTGTAACGAGAGGTATAGGTGTGACCAATGTTGCCGTTACGAACCTGTAATTTACGAACCAATCAAAACATCATACTTAACGCGCAGTTAAATCAAACTTTCAATTAACTATCAAATTAAATGTCTGATTGAGTTTTATTTGATTATTACGCGTCTATCAAACGTTAGTTATAAATGAAATTTATTAAACATTTTTTGTTTATTTTCAGGATTGATTCATATATTAATATAAAAAAACTTTCACTGGCAAATCAATATAAAAATTTGTTAAAATGAGCTTCGATTCTACTTTAGCCTAATAATTAAAATTAATAAAATAAAAAGTTTAAATTGTAAATATAAAATATATTCAACAAATGAACAAAATAACTAAAATTCTAATTATGAAACAATGCTGAATACCGTAAGTTTCATGATTTACTTTAGTACTTTAACAATTATTACCCACAATTATTTTAAGCAAAACTAATAAAATGCAAAAAAAACAGAACAATAGCAAAGCAATAATCAGCAAATATATTGTGTAACAAATACGTAGATATTTATATTCAAACATCTATGGTAAACGTTATGTACAATTTGTCAGTTGCCTTATATTTGAGTTGAATTTTATACAATATATAAATGCTCATAAGATTGGTTCCTATCATCACAAGTGCTGGAATTTTTTATTTAATAATAAAATATAAAAATATGTTCACAAAAATCTGAAGAAATAAAATTTTCACCCAATTCTTTCTAAATAGATAAACATCTCTAATTTTTTTTATTGTATAACTTTATAGGCGACAACACTAGCAATAGCGGCCGTAAATCCTCCAATAAGTCCCCATTTAAGCCATGATTTCGAATTGCTATTATTCTGATTGTTATTACCTTTTTTCGTATCAGTTTTGTCCAATTCAAGCATACGTTTGTACAGATCTCGTTCAGTTACCAGTTCTTTCTTTCGTTTTGCGATCAAAAACGATAACTCTTGAGTTATTGCTTTAGATTCGGAATCGAATGTAAGCGCTTTTCGAAGTAATTCAATCGATTCGTCTAATTCTCCCTTTGAGGCCAATATTTTTGCTTTTCTGTATAAAGCTTTAACATTATTTGGTTGAAGAGTTAAGACAGCATCCACTGATTTAAGCGCTCCATCGAACGCTTTAACTTTTAGCTGAGCAGCCGCTAAATTGTTATAAGTGTTCGAACGAATTTCAATGATAGCATCGATCTCTTTTGAAGAATCGTCACTTGTTTTTCTCTTCATTTGTTCGTCGAAGTGTTTTTTCAGTTCATTATCAGCCAATTCCTCGTCGCGCGCGTCAACATATTTTAACCCACTTTTGTAGCATTGAATAGCTGTCGAGTAATCTCCACGACAGTACCAAAAGTTTCCTTTTTCTCGCTTTCGATTGCCTGACAAATAATTCATATTTTAAAAATCATCAAATATAACTTAAGTATTGTTGAAAATTTTGATTCTCAAAATAATTTTTTAATTTATCTTCTATTTTTATCTTAATTTTAATTTCGATTCTATTCTAATTCCGTTTATAATCTAATGTTTTACAACTTATTATATGAAGTGATAAAGCAAACGCAGACAAACTTTAAATTGATATCATAGTTACTCAGATGTTCTAAGGGGTGTCGGATTCAGAAAATCTCAATTTTTAGGGATTCAAAACTCATCGGTTTTAATCAACAATTTTTATGGTTTTCGGAAATGTCTCGAAAAACTAGAAGAATTTAAAGACAATTTTTACATTTCTCCAGATTTCTATGTTGTCAGCGCTGGCCAAGTCCTCCCTCTGTGTAACTGTGATTTTTTAATTTTATGAAATTACTTTAAAAGAGAGGACAAAAATTGTCAGAACCAAAAGCTCGAGGTCTGAACTCAAAGTTAGTTAAAAATAGTAAAAAATTAGTAAAGTATTAAATACCGATTCTAATTCGTTCAGTGAGTGGTAATAAAATTTCATCGTTAGTCCATTCAACAGACAATAAATGTATTTCACAGTCAAGCGTCGAGTGAGCCGGTATTTCTGGCAGTTTTCCTATTTTGCCGAAAGCGAAACGAGACTTAATCACAACACGCGACACTTCCTTCTGTTCCATCAAAGGTATCGCTAAATCAATGCCTTGAGTGATATCATTGTCGCCAACGATTACATCGATAGAGTCGTAACATTCAGATTCGACTCGTTGTTGCGTATCATATAATTTAGTGATTAATTTGATGACAGCAACGCATCCGCGTTCGGGTCGCGGCTCTCCAGACACGCCTCGAGTCAAAACCAGTTTCTTGAGGTCTCCGTTGTCCAACACATCCAGCCATCCGTCGCTGTCCACCGATTTTTCCAATTTTTGATCCTCAATCACGATATTCTTAGTTTTATACGAGTCATCGCTGGTGTGATCTTCGATGATATCTTCGAGCGCTGGCATATCATCATTACTATCATTGTTATCCAATTCATTCAAATCACTAATATTAGGTTCAATCAAATCAGTTTCACATCTATTATCAGTTTGATTGTCCACATGAGCCGAAGAATCCATTTTTTCAAAATAAATGTAAACGTTATTTAATGTGTAAACAGATATCAATTTATTTAAGATCAGTTAAGTTACTGTTTGTTTTAAAGCGAAATAATAATTTGTAAAATAATTAGCACTTAATATAAACATAAAAACAAATCATTATACGATTATTTCTCTAAAATCCAATATAAAATAAAATAATTTTCTAGAAAGTACTTAAATAAGAAGGAAACGGATTTTAGGGGATTTTTATGGCATATTTGATTGAATATTATGGTCAGACAGCGGATATTTGGTTAAATCCCAAATAACCACAAAACCACCAGTTATTAAAATTTTATTATAACCACCAAATTTTTGAAAAGTACCTTTATTTAACCAATTTTAATGTTATTTAAATTTTTATTAGAAAACACGTATGAAAATCATTTTTATATTAACTTTCAATAACTATTTAAAAATGATTACACGTGTTTTCAGATAAAAATTTAAATAACATTAAAATTGGTTAAATAAAGATACTTTTTGAAAATTGGTGGATTTATGGATATATTTAAAAATATTTTTATATATTTATAGAATTAGTATAAGTTTAAAAAACAGTTATGCCTAAGTCCAACTGACCCCACCCTTTCCGACCTGACCCAACTTGACCACACCAAACCCCACCCTTTAATCTGAATCCATTGATATAGGTGTCGAGGGGTGTGACTCCCAGGGGAGGAGCCTATAAAGACTTCACAGACAGACAAATAAACAAACTTTGAGACATTAAAATGTCTAAATAATTAAAATAAATATGTTTATTTATAAAATAGAAATAAGATCATATATATTAATCTCCAAATTTGTTTGTCTGTCTGTTCTTTTAAAGGCTCTTCTCCTGGGAGCCCAACCCCTTCGATTCCTATATTAATGGATCCGCTTCTAAGCAGATATGCGCTGATCGACACCGACTTAGTGGCGACATATATAAAAAAAAGTGGCGACACAGTATTGTTTGTTAGCGTTAGTTACATTGCGTAACTCTTTTTTATATGTGTAGACACTAAGTCGGTATCGATCAGCACATATCTGCTTCGAAGAGACTAGGAAAAATGGAGGGGTGTAGAGGGGGTTGGCTTCCATTTTGGGGGATGAGACGGAAAAACATTTAAAATTGGGGTCGGGATAGGATAATGTTGGGTCGGGGTGGGTTACGATCGCTATGGGTAAGGTGAGGGTGGATCGAAGTCGGGGTAAAGGTCGGGTTGGGTCCGATCGGGTCGTATATAAGTCTCAAAGTCTGTCTGTCTGTTTGTGATTCCTTTATATGCTGCTCCCTTGGACGCTTCACATCCTTGACGTATATCAATAGATTCTATAGAATATTCAATATACTGTAAGGTTTGTGCATACTTAATCTAAAGCTGCATAGAGATATGCCAGATGAACAATCTCATAGATTTTGTCAAAACTTTTTGTCAAAAGATGTCAAAGCCAAGCTTTAATACATTTGCCTTAATGACGAAACCAAGTTTCCAATTATCGATATCAAAATAACGGTTTTTACCGATATCTATAAGATGATTAGAATACTTATGTGAATGTTAAGTGTGCCACATATTATTGGTGGTGAATACTGTTAGTTACCAAATAAAGATATCAAAAAAGCGTTATATATGCGATAACAATTTGGTATTCGTTACAACAGGTAAATAGTTGACAGGAAACAAATTTGGAATATTTGAGCAAATACTGCATATAACTTTTACTTATTTTGTGGCACTTACATAATAAAACAAGAACGACACATTCACATAGAGCTGACTTTCTAATGGATTATATTATATTTATAGATTAGTCTTTTGGCAAATATTTCACAAGATATCAAATCCTTTATTTGATAGGAAAATTCACAAGGAAAATCGCTTTATTAATATAGAGAAAGCGCATATAGACAGACAGACAGACAGACAGACAGACAGACTGACTGACTGACTGACTGACTGACTGACTGACAGACGGACAGACAGACATGGTCAAATCCATAAGCTGGACTTCTTTTCAAGAAACTCAGCTAAAAATTTTTTGTGTACTGTTATGGATAATGAAGCTAATCTTTAACATATTGGATAAAACGACTATTGTTATGCAAAAAATAAATAATATTTAGTCATGAATAGATGTAAATAATTTTTATTAGTGATTAGCACTGCGCCAAAGTTTTAGGTTTGATAAGGATATTTCTAAGCTAACTATTGATATTTAAAGTAATATCTGCAGCAATCAATAGACATTCAATGACTGAACCAAATGTGCATAGACTGGACACAGAAGTTTAAGGTTTAAAGTACTCAACACTAATATAGGATAATAGTTTAAAATAATGTTTCAAAAAAAGAATTCCCGTTGCAATTGCAACGGTTAAATAAATTATATTTCATTTCTGTACTGCGATGTTTTTGTAAATTCAGAAATTGTAAAAATTTATTAATCCCTATCCTATTCCATTCTTTACAGATTTTCTAACATTTTTAAAAACAACAAAATTGTTATTAGATCCAATTGATCCAGATTTGATTCAATTTGGATCAGATAAAACTGTTGTTGATGTATATATTGCTGGAAAGCTTTAATTAGAGGAATCGATTGATATCATACTTAAGCAAATGGGAAGTGTTGTTCAAGAATGGCAAAGAAATTTTAAAAGAAGAAAAACGAAGTTTTGAAACCGTAATATTTGTTTTATGTGCTCATATGTGCTTTGAAAATAGTACTATTATATGCATACTATAAATATTTGTGGGGAAACTCTCGGTGGGACACACGTTATAACATTGTGTATCAATACAACACTTGAAAGCAGTCATACATATCGAATTGAGGGCTCATTTCAATATAGAAATCTTTCTTTTATTTTCGCTCTCAATTAGTAATTCGAGTTCTATTCTTAACATTTTTTAATATTTAATAGTTTTTTTGTACTTTTTTCATTTTTAAACCATTTATGTACTCATTTACACCTAAATATCATTCTTTTATTGTAATAAATTGTGACAAAAAGCGATTAAAACACAAAATTAATTACTTTATTAGTAAGAAAATGCATGCGAACACACAATAACGAAGCTTTTAGTGATTGTTACGCTAAGTTTACGGTACAGAAAGCGGAAAAGCGAATCATTATTAATACAGAAAACTTTAAATTAAATAAGAAAATAAAGCGTCAATATTAGCCTATACTTATTATAATAAAAGTAGTGTTGTTTTAATTTTCAAAAATCAAAACTAAAATCAAAAATATTTTAAATTTTGATTTTGATATATATAAAATCAAAATCATATCAAAATAAAAAATTTCATAAAATTAAAATCAAATTTAAATAGAAAAATATCACAGAATCAATATCAAAATCAAATCAAAATGAAAACATTTTACAAAACTAAAATCAAAATAAAATATAAAAGTAAAATATTTTTGAAAACTAAAATTAATTTAAAATCTGTTTTATTTTTGTTTTAATTTCTATTTTTAACTGAAAAATCAAAACTAAAATACGAAATCAAATTTGTTTTAAATTTGAATATCAAAATTAAAAGTAAATCAAAATAAAAAAATTTTAAAAAACAAATCAAATTCATATCAAATTGAAAAATTTTCTTAAATCAAAATCAAAATTAAATCATAATTTAAATATATTGAAAACTAAATCAAAATTAAATCAATATTGATAATTTTTAAAAAATCAAAATGAAAACTAAATCAAATTAAAAAACTCGAAATCGAAACAACACTAATTCAAGGCTACATTTGTCTCCGTCTGTTACTTTTGTTTACTTTATTGTGTTTTTAAACGCTTTAAAATAGCATACACGCGTGCTATCTATCGTAAAAGTTTTAAATTATTTCTTATCAATATGTGCTAATCTACTGTATAAGTAGTATATTTATATATGTGCCGCAATTACAATTTACCACCGGTTTGTCTCGTGCGTAGTAATTAGTGAAATATCGTATATGACTCTCAATATTATATTAACTTTCAGTATTGCTATATCAATAATAATAAAATTACATAAATCATAAAACAGTAAATATAAAACATATATATTAAATTTTCTTAAGTGCGCAACAGTTAGATGTAAACTATAAGTAAGCGCATGTCACTGTTGTCGTAATATAAGCATATTAATCACATATATAGAGCACAAGCAAAAGATGCTCTCAAGAAAAAGGGGTCAAAACATGTTACATGGCCAATGTTACATATTCCACGAAGTAGACCGACATGTAATTCAATAAATCTTAAAATTTTGAAATTTTTGTGCCAATTATGCTATTATTACATGTCATTTAAATTTAGGTAAGCCAGTACCTCGTGCTTCAAAAGCATAAAATAAGTTTAACCGTAAACATATGTCAACTTTTTCTGTTAAAACCAGTTTCAGTTCAAAAATCACATTAATTTGGAACAAAAGAGATACCGATAACTTCCATAGGGTTTGTGCCCATTTTTTAAAATTATCAAAAAATATATGTGATAGAGGACTATATTCTAAGCATTTTGGCTAAAGACGAATTTTGAAAATTCGTTCAGGGGGCGCTCTATAATTAAAATACTTTTTAGACAAAATATTTTATATTACTGGAGGAACTCTAAAGACGGACGAAATTTTTGTCAGAAGAGGTCTATGCTTTTAGTAATAATTTTAGCCAATAGCGTGACACTCACAATAATCATATGATTTATAGTAAACGTCGCCATTAAATTGATTGTTTGTGCAATAATAATAGTGTTTAATATTAAAATTTAATTTGATTAAAGTTTAAGTGTTTTAAAATCTATTCAATATAAAAATGTCAGCAAATAAGGAGAATAGAAAACCTGGTTCTGGTCATTATATTAGCTCCGCAACCAAAAAAATTGTGGTAAATATGTTTAATAAACTTTCAACAAAAGTGCCAAAAATGAAAAAATACGACATTATTAATGAAATAAAAAAATACACTGATGTTTCTCGTACTTCGGTTTATGAAATATTAAAAAGCAATAGTGTTTCGCCTAAAAAATCTAAAAATCGTAAGCCTTTGTATAAGTATGTTAATAATGATATTGAAAAAATCGACACAATAATTAGTGATTATAATAAACTGAAAATATTTCCTTCAAAATCTGATATTTATAATAAAATTATAGAAAATTTGGATATTAGTTTTAAAAAATGTTGCAAAAAAACATTTTTTAAATTATTTAAATCTATGGGTTATAAATATAAGAACACTAAAAAAATTATCAGAAAAGATTTAATCGGCAAAATTGATATTAAATTAAAAAGAATTAAGTATTTAAAAGAAAAACGATTAGAAAAATTATTGCCAAATTCACATTTTGTTTTTATCGGTGAAACTTTTATTCATAAAAATATTGTTAAATATAAAATTTTAAGACCGCTCAACAATTCTAAAAAAATTAGATTAAAAATTTCTGTTGGTAAAAGAATTAGATATTCCATAATTCACGCTGGTTCGGTTAATGGATTTGTAAATAATTGTGAAAAATTTTTTATTAATCAAAGCATTAATAGTAATAAATTTGAAATTTGGTTACAAACACAACTATTGCCAAATTTAAATTCAAAATCAGTAATTATTTATGACAATGCGACCGTTCATAGCCGACAAAATATTAAAATTCCTACAATGTCATCAACAGTTAAAATTTTAAAATCGTTTTTAATGAATAATAATATTAATTTTAATGTTAAAGCGAAAAAAGCAGAGTTAATTAAATAATTAATGATAATACTTTTAACAAAGATTATACAGTCGACAATATTATTCAAAATAACGGACATATTTCCTTAAGATTACCGCCATATATGTGTGATCTTAACCCAATTGAACTTATTTGGGCTCAATTGAAGAAAATTGTTTCAAAAAATAATTTTAACAACAACACAGAAGAATTTAGAAAATTAATATCAGATTCATTTAACAATATTAACAGTGAATTTTGGGCAAATTGCGTTCGACATGTTGTGAAAATTGAATCAAAATATTGGATCAAAGATAAAATTATTAATTGTGATATCATAAATGAACATAATTATTGTAATTATTTTATTCCTTAATAAATATTTTTTATAAAATCAATGTTCAAATAGCATTAACTGAAATTTACCGAAAACTTTGTAAACACTTTTGCTTTAAAACTTTCATGAGTAATAAAGATCTCTACTCAAAAAAATTTCGTCCGTCTTTAGAGTTCCTTCAGTAATATCTCTTAAACGGTTATAGATTAACCTGTCTTTTTTCACTAAAAGTTAGATAATTTTATGTAGTTTAATAAATTTATTATTTAAAATTTTTTAAAAATTATTTCGTTTAATTTTTTGTTTGAAAATTTTAAAATTGATTTTTGTTGGTGTTCTCGAAATCCGGCATAACATAAATTGTAGAATGTAAAATGTAGATATTTATCATAAAATATTTGGCCTAAAAAAGTGCAGGGAAAGTTGTGAAAATAAGCAAAAACCGCAAGTCTAGACACATTTGTATATAAATAATTTGTATATAAATAAAAGTTAGTAGTAGTATACCACTTTGAGGTTTTAGTCGGTATATTCAAAAAATAATAAAAATGCAAAGTTAAACAAAGTCAAAAAAAATTCTAAAAAATAAGTAATGTTCAGACTTATAATTCTTAACATAAATAACGTCAAAAATTAAATTTAGCAATAAATTTAAAAAAATATTTTTTTTGGACGTAATTTATTGTTAATAATGAACAAAATTAGTATTAAAGTATCTACTAACGCTTTAAAATTAATAAATTACGTCCAAAAAAATATTTTTAAAAATTTATTGCTAAAAATCGTCTTCAGCCAAAATGCTTAGAATTTAGTTTTCTATCACATATATTTTTTTGATAATTTTTAAAAAATGTGGGACAAACCTTATGGAAGTTATCGGTATCTCTTTCTAAAGTTCTTCAATAGTTTAAAATTCGTTCATTCATTTAACTTAATTCGTTTATTTTAATTTCAAACATCTATGCGTTATTTGGGGTTTAAATTACATTTTATTTGAATATGAATATAATTACATTTTCGAAAATATTTAATTAGAGTAATAAAAAACATAAACGAGTTATAAATAGACAATATTTACTGTAAGATCACATTTATTTTATGCCACCCATTATTCAAAACACCTCTGAAATTCCAAATATGTTTGACATTTTCTGGTTGAGTGTTGTACGACGAGTCCACAGCACGACATATCAATTCCAGTTTATCTCCAGATTTAAAACCATCAGATAATTCTATTTTAGCCTATATTTATTAAAAATGAAATGTAAATGTAAGCACAAAGTGATTGAACACTAAGTTTGTTGGGATTAACGCTCCAAATAATTATATAACGAAAATATTGATATCATTAAACAGATTACACTTACAGTCCACAAACTCCAATAATAAGTTCTATTACGTGGAGTCGATTGTTGCTCCAAATCAGCAGTAATCCAATTGTTGCCGCCATCAGCGGAAACATCCACTCGAATCACTTGATTTCCTCCTCCACTGAAAGCATAACCACGTAATTTGATATAACGATTATCGAGTTTAAGTTTGTGACCGTCAATCGGATCGCATATAACGGATTGCACGGGAGTTTCTTGTATTGAATACGATGAGTCCCATTCAACGTTATTCCAGTCAATATTTGGAGAAAAGCTTCGATAATCACGTCTTTGCCAATGAGATGTACTTTCTTCGTCGCTTAGAATAACGCTTTTAAGCCATTTTACATTACGTGCGCCAGTAATTCCAGGCGCTATTAAACGCAAAGGAAATCCGTGGTCTATCGGAATATCTTCACCATTCATCTCATAAGCCAATAAAAATTTATTTTTGGAGTCTAATGCCTAAATAAAAGAAATTTTTAAGCAAAGTTTAACCACAAATGAATAATCGTTTATAAAATGGAATAATAAAAATCTAACAATATCTGCGGTAATCGAAGCTCCGTAAGGATTGGACGACACATCGAAATCTAATCCTTCGAATTGAACGTGTTTTATATTTTCGTTTTTAAAATCTAATTGACAATACTTTAAAACGTCCACAAGAAGAGCTCCGCTCCACTCAGCGGTTCCAATCGCTCCATTTTCCCATGAAAGTCCCTTTACTTCTTTTATCTATTGATTTTTACAATATTTTTCTTAAATATTCATATTTAAAGTTTAGTCGTAATAAAATTATAATCACTTTATTTAATTCGTTTCTTCTATTTCCAGAGCATTGTATCGTTACTGTGATCGTATGTTTTGGAAATTTTGTTTTGATATCTTCCAAACTCAATGTTTTGGTTGATTGTAAACCAAAACCAGACAATTCGAGAACATATGATTGTAAATCAATTTCAGGCACTGGTAAGTGATTGCGAACAAAGAAAAGAGCACTAAATTAATCACAATTAAAATCATTTAAAGTAAATAGTATTAGAGATTAGCATAACTTACTTTGGAGTCAAATAGTTATCAACGAGAATAGAGTTTGGCGTTTCCGCGCAAAACGGCTTTTCTGACCTCACGATAAGCGCCGGATGTCTTAGCGGTTCATTGGCGTACAAATCATCCTTACTTTCAGTTTGTTCTCTATCTTCAAGCCTTAAGTTTCCAATTCTATAATTCTCTAATAAACTTAAAATTGATTCTGATTTGTGAAACTGATATAAATGCCAAAACGGTTCGAGTTGTCCGCCAGAAGCCATTAAAATACTATCGCCTCCAGGATGTGATCCAATAAACTCTGTTATATCGTAAACACCACTTCTATATGAACACCAAATTCTTTTGGACGCGTCATTGTGTGCCATCACTTCCTTCATTGTATAACTTTTCAAACCAGTTATTTCTCCACCAAATTCTTTAACGGTTTCGTCGTTCACATGAAATTGTTTTGCATTAATCATATATTTATTAAACCACACGATAACAGAACCAATGCTTACAAACACTGTTCCGAACCATAATTTCGAGTTTGTTTTTCGCCAATATTTATCTGATTTAGTATAATATTGTCTTTGATTGAAGCAATAAAAATATACATATTTCTCACATAATATAGTTTTGTACTTATAGTTTACGCAATTACTATTTACCACAAAATTCTTTAATCCGTAAAAACTTAATGGTATTCTTGTGGTAAACATTGTATTCGCGAACAAATTTTTAATGGAAGCGTAATATCGTTATATAACTTAATGATTCTCAAGTTTTTGTTTAAATATTTAATAATTTTAATTAAAAATCAAATTTTCAATATTAATAGAGTTCTCACAAACAAATTCTTAATTTAATTAGTAGTGATTTGAAAACTTCATACGATCGGTAAACAAACTTTATTTTTTGTTTATCAAGAATTAAACTTTCTATTTGTTTATATGTAAACGTATTAACTTTTAGCTCAACCGTCATTAGAATGCTAACTGTTAGCAGCTAACACGTGTAAAGTAAAAAAAATACTACAAATTATTTGTAAATCTCTGTGACATCAACTTTTTAACATTAAATTCAAGTGTTTGAACAATTTTTATAAACAAAATATAAATACAAATCATAGATCTGCGCACTGTATTGTGCGTTATATTTATTAAGGGATTTTACCGATCTTTATATTTATTAAGGGATTTTACCAATTCTTTATATTTATTATGGGATTTTTAAAATGCCAAAAAATTGATAAAAATCCATTGTTGAAAGCTATTCTAAAATTTTAAAATAAATTGTATAAAATGAAAATTTCGTGGAATATTCCGCTATTTTATGAAGAAATATCTGTAAAAATAGATTGAATATATTTATAGATTAAAATGCGACATATTCCGCTACATCATGGCATAAACCGCTTTAATTAAGTTTTTATAATGATTGATTTAAATAAAAATGAATAAGAATAGAATATTACTCATTTCTGAGTGGCATATGCCGATTTAAATAAACAACTATAATACTTACAAAATATTAATTATAATGGATTGATATAAATTTAAATTTACAAAACATAACGAAAATAATGGGAGCGATAGAAAAGAGCGAACGACCAAAATCTTTCTAAACTTAAAACTGCAAAGTAAGGTATTATGACCGATCGATCTTGTTTTGTATATGGAATATACTGTATTGAAAAACTGCTATCATATATATAAAACTCATAATTTGTTTGTTTGTTTGTTTGTCTGTCTGTCCCTTTATAGGCTCCTCCCCTGGGAGCCCCACCCCCTCGACTCATATATCAATGGATCCAGCTTGAAGAGTCTAGGAAAAATGGAGGGGTTAGGAGGGGGTGGGTCCCCCTTATGGGGGGTTGAGGTGGGAAAAGATTTCAAATTGGGGTCGGAGTAGGGTCAAACTGGGTCGTTGTAGGGTCAGGTTTGGTAGGGTGGGTCGGGGTATTCGGGTTAATAGTGAGAATCGTGGTGGTCGGGTGGTCGGAGTGGTAAGGGTTGTCTGGGTGGGAAGCATGGTTGGGGGTGGGAAGGGTTGTTGGGGGTGGGAAGGGTGGTTGGGGTGGGAAGGGTGGTTGGGGTGGGAAGGGTGGTTGGGGTGGGAAGGGTGGTTGGGGTGGGAAGGGTGGTTGGGGGTGGAAAAGGGTGGTTGGGGGTGGGAAGGATGGTTGGGGGTGGGAATGGTGGTTGGGGGTGGGAAGGGTGGTAGGGGTGGTAAGGGTGG
>JAQGAW010000422.1:0-29881 GCA_034698025.1 Phthiracarus crinitus
TGGTTGACCTCAATATACAGGTTAAGACGGTCTGAACGAGTGAGGATTATAGGGGCGATAGCGATCTTCTCGTTCCAAAACGTAAATTTGTCTATTATTTTAAAATATGATTCTCATTTACAACAATAGAAGAGCTAGACGTGAGCGCGACATAGCCTTAACAGTGCAAATCAATTAAAACCAAAATACGTTTGTAATCTCAAATTAATCAAAGTAATCAAAGCAAAGTAATCTCAAATTGTCATTTAATTATTAAATATAAATAAATTTTAGTTTAAATCCGACGAGTTTTTGTAGAGAGATGGGTATATTTTTGTGGTTAATTTGGAAAAATTGAAATACATTTTACTAAAATATTTTTAAAATATGAAAATCAAAAAGTTGTCCTTTAAATCTGTTGAGTTTTAATTATTATTTAATGTTTTTTGTAAATTTTTTCAGACGATTTTGTACTAGTGATTGAAAAATTAGTTCCATTACCGTGGAATTGGAGATTAGTCCCGGTAATGGAACGGTAATGGAGTGAAAAAATTTGAGTTTTCCGGAAGTGGAACGGTAACAACTTTTTTGCTAACTGTAATGGAAAGGTAGTAGTTTTTTTGTTAAAATTCCAAAAGTTTAATTTTCAATAATTTAATCATTTTTCAACATAAAAATTATTACATATTAAAATATCTTTTTTAAAACAATAAATATTAAACACTTTCTTGAGAAAATCGATTATAAAGCTCTATAGTTATACATAAAACCATTTATGATTAAATTGAGTTCCGACTAATATTAAAGAAGTTTAGTTACGGAACGATAATGAGTGGAACGGTAGTGTAATTGAAAAAACTTGCGGTAGTGGAACGGTAATAGAAATCTAAGACGAGGTAATGGAATTAAAAAACAAAATATTTTCAATCACTATTTTGTACTCTTTTTTCTAACTAATTTCACGGCTTTAGGCTTTAGTCATATGTGTGTGAAGACAGTTATGTCTAGAGGTGGGATATTTTGTTAAATCCAAAAATCTTCTGTTACAACAAAATTTATCAAAAATTCGTTTTAACAACAAAATATTCACAAATTGCATTTTAATAACAAAATTAAAGAATAAACTAAGAAAAATTTCAAAATTTTTGGTTCAATTGAAAACATTTTCTATCAAAACTTATTATTTTTAGGGATCCCTTAAAATTTGTGAGCAAAGAATTATGAATATCTGTCTAAATTATGCGTCAGTAAAAAAGATCATAAATTTATAAATTTCTTTTAAAATCAAATAAATGAATCATTATCTAAAAATCTTTTTATATGTAAAATGCTGATAAAATGATTTTTTTGTTTCGACAAAAAACTAATTTTTATAACAATACAGCAACAAAAAATCATAAATAGTTTTAACAAGATTTCCCACAAATAGATATAATATACCGTATTTTCCCGACTATAGCCCGCACCTATGTATAGCCCGCAACTCATATTTAAGTAAACAAGAAAACTATTCCATGTATAGCCCGCATCCCGTGTATAACCCGCATCTCATGTATAGCCCGCATCTAGTTTAAAACTTAACTTATGTTAGACTTGTGTTTAACCCAAAACTGTGTTATAAAAACAGTAATTGTAAATATGATTGGTCAAGATTACTCAAAATTCCATGTATTGCCCGCACTCATATATAGCCCGCATACTACTTTTTCCCAAAATTATAACTTATTTTCTTGTATAGCCCGCGGGCTATAGTCGGGAAAATACGGTATATATCTATACCATAATAGTAGACTCAAACGGATAAGACATAACGTTAATGAAAGAAATTAATTGTTGGGTTTAAGAAGCATAACAACATCGTAGAGCCAGTAAAAAGTTAGGTCTAAATCTCCTTCACACAAATACGGAAGTTTAGTCCATTTAACAATTTGAAGGCCATTTGGCGTCAGAACATTGTCACGGAATGAACACAATTGTTTCTCAAAAGTATTTCCTTCAACCGTTAATCGCTCGCAAGCCTTATGACCATTGTCTCTACCATTTACTTCCACGTATTGACTGAATGGCAAAACTAATGCCAATAATATAAGACCGGTTTCTTGTTTTAAACAATTCTTCATATTGTGAATCATTGTCAATGGTTTATCACATCTATCGAGTAAATTGAGACAACTAATCAAATCATAATGGATTCCATTTTCATGCCATTCATCGATATCTAGAATATTATAGCCTCTCTTTAGTAATATCTTTCTCATAACCGGTGATATCTCTGTTGTATACACATTACTGTAGTACTTCTCCATAACTGAAGTCACTTTTCCATCTCCAGCTCCGAGATCTAACAAAATGCGTTCAGAGTCTGAATTGGGCTCAATATCCGTTAAATAGTTGTTCATCAATGCGTTAAACTGTTTATCGGAAAACACAAACATCGATCCGCGACCTAACAGTCCATTAGCAGACGTGGAAGACATGAATAAGCAAAGCACTGTTCGTGCGATCGACTGAAACAAATGAGTGAAATACGATTCAGACTTTTCGTAACACATCGCCAAAAATTGTTGCGTTTGTTCGTCACAATTGAGCTCAAGAAAGCAATTCTGCAAATCTAATGGAAGCGTCGATCGATCGCATTGATACCACTTTCTTCGATCGAATTGTTTCAATTGATCCTCTCTTTGTATTCTCTCATATATGGATCGCGCGACTGATCCCCGAAGTAATACGGTTTGCATTGATTTGTTGCTGCAATACATGTTTTGTCCGCAATTCGGTTGAACGCAGTTCGGTGTCGAACACGCCATCACTGCTGCTATCACTCAATTAATCACTTCATTCACAAATTTAATTGCTATAAACTTAATTTCAGCTAAATTATCAATAGATAAGTGTATCGACGTATATCGACGTCGCATATCATTCATGCGCATTCCAGTCACGTTTGCTTACAGTAGTATTATATGATTGTAATAGAATTAGTAAACAGACTGTTTCAAGCGCTGGCTTATTGGGTAAGAGTTTATTTGGAAAGGATTAAACAATTTTTGGTATTATCTTAAAACTTCATAAACTTATAATTTTTAGAAAAAATATTCATAAAAAATTCACACAATTATTATTCAATTTCTATGAATTCAAAGCTACCTGTAGTAACAATTTTGATAATTGAGAAAATTCGAAAAGTAAACAATTCCCTGAACACCGCCAGAGTCTGGGATACCCTGTATTTAATTAATCTTTGCTTTATGAAAAAAGCATATAATAAGTGAATTTACATAAATTGTATACATAGTAATGTATAATTTTTTCTGAAATATCATCGTAGTTAAAGGTGCTAAAGGCAACCAAGGTTTATAAAAGCTAACCAATAATTAATAATTTGGTTTCTATTTTTCGAAAGTGATTTGGTTTGGTTTGATTGAACTATATTATGGAATTATCATAAAACCATTTTCAAACTATTAAGTAGTTTTTGAAAATATTTTTAATTATTATTGTGTTTAAGTTAACCAAAATATTTTCATTTTCTTCATAAAATTCAATTACTTTTTAAAATATGCTTTAATATTTTTTATTTTAGTAATTATAAAAGTATAAGCGTTGAAACGTTTGTAGAATTCTAATTAAAAAATAACTTATTATTTAATTTTAATATAAATAGTTAAGAATATAAAAATGCAATGCAAGTGTTAGTATTGTTTGAATTGAGTAAAAATAAATTTTTAAATTTAGATAATAAAAATATACTTTACTTTATAATTAATTTTAAAAGTTTGAAGTACTTTAATAGTATAGACAAGCGGTAAATTTTTTTTTGAAATAATTGACTGAAATACTGTGAAAAGTCTTTGGTAATTTTTAAAATTTTTTTTTGAGAACAATAACGCAATTCTTTGCTAATTCTTTTAGAACTTTAATCTTTTTCAAAATTCTTTGGCAATTCTTTGAAAAAATAGATATTATACTAAAAATATGAATTAATTAAATAATGAACAATAAAATTTTAATTGCAAATTCTTTGTGAAACATCGAAATTCTTAGAACTTTTTGAAAAATTGTATTCTCAAAGATTATTTATTAAATAATTGAATTGAATTGAATGACTCAATCGGTTCCAAAATACTTTTGTCCAAAATGATTGGGAGCCACAGAGTGAACTTCAGACGTTAAAACTGTCATTAAGGGAAACGTGTTCGCGACCGCAGAAACAGCTAATTAATGCAATTATTATTGAGAAAAACAAATTGAATATTAAACATAATCCACTATCAATGAAATACATTAAATAAATTACCGGTTGGTGTGCAGAATAAGTTCAATAAAATAATATTTGTTTCTTTAACTCCGTGTTCCATTAAAACCTTAACAGCTTTAATAACAGTGTTTCCGGTACTCATAATCGGATACATGAGCAACACTTTTCTGGTAGAAATATCATCCGGAAATTTGGCATAAAGTACTTTTGCTTCGTGAGTGTCTTCGTCGCTCTGAACCAATATCTTACCGATTCTGATCGATTGACAGCAATCGCGTAAACCCTTTTCCATAGCCTCACCGCTACGGACAATACTGACCCCGCAATTACCGCTTAAGTATTGCAATCCGTGATACACTTCCTCTGTGGGCGTAATTACGTCCAAATCTTTGTATGGCAATTGATTTAAACCCTCTTCGATCACTAATCGAATCTTAATTAAAATTTAAAATTCAATTGATCCCAAACCGGATTGAATTTAAAACATTTGGAACAGTTAACTATATATATATATATATATATATATTGTTGGAAAGCTTAGAGCAAAACGAATTGATTGTACTTATTCTTAAGCTAATCGGAGGTTGGGTTCAAGAATGGCAAAATGGGGTCTGAAGAAGATAATCTGTTAATTAATAACGTAATTTTTGTTTGTTAAGTAATCCTTTTTTTATTACATGCAAAATAAAAAGGAATTATACGGTATTTACAAAAAACTGGAAGTTTATTATGGAAACCATGGCATTATTTATTACTAACCCGTAAGGCATTGAAAATCGTAAATTAATGGAAGTATTTAAATGTAATCATTTCAATTAAAAACAGGTTATGAGGTCCTAATAGTCCCAATTAAGTGAACTTTAAGTAAACGAAATAATTTATATTAAACGATTTTTCAAATTTTTATGAAATAATTACTAAAAATGTCTATATTTGAATTCATTCTATTGGTAATGCTCAGACATCGGATATTTGGGAATAAAAAATTACAAAATTTTGTTGTTAAATGGGAATAAAAAGTTCATTTTTTGGTTGTTACCAAAATATCAGTTTTTTCACAGTAAAGCTATTTTTTAGTGTTTCTACCGTATATGGATCTGAGAGCCCTTTTGGGTAATAAAATAAATTAAAAATTTCGAATCGGATTTACTGAAAATTTTTAAAAATAATTTCAATAAATTAGGTAAGCATCAAAATATTATATTTTTCATCCAAAATTTACAGTAATTACTAAGGCCAACCAAATTCGGAGTAAAAATCATTCAAATTCGGCAGGGATTCGGGGCGTAAAAAGGGCATTTTCGTGGAAAATTCGGGCTACTTATAAATTATAAAACTGCAAGAAAAAATTACAAACTTAAAGATTTTTCAAAATAATTTTTTGTGAATTTGAAAAAATTTTGTTTTTTGGTAAAGTCTAAAAAGTTCAATAAAAAACTCGAAATTTTTAAACGATATATTTTAAAATATTTACTAAAAAATATTGAGGTTAACAAAAACACTTTGGATTTAATAGATAAATTTTCTCAATTTTGAAAATATTTCTCAAATATAAACAAAAAACATTGGTATTTTTTAAAGAAATCAATAATTCGGGGTAAATCGGGGTAATTAGGGCTAACAGTGCAAATTCGGGGAATTCGGGCAAATAATGCTAATTCGGGGGATTCGGGCAAAATAAATAGGGTTTAAAGTACTTGGTTTATCATATAAAATGTTTATATAAGCGTCCCGAAGGTTTATATGAACTATCGCGATTCGGGCGAACCCAAATTTGGTTGGCCTTAGTAATTACTAATGCTATAATAACTGAAATGCTTAGCTTAATTTTTGTTTCAGTTAATGCTAAAAAAGTTAATTTAAAGTAAAAGTAAAATTTTTTAATTAAATGTAACATTTTTTAAACGATTTTGTAAACGAAAATTAAACGATTTTCATTGCCCTAGTTATTACCCGTTTTCCGCCGGATTATCCCCCAGTGGGGTATAATAAAAATCGCGGTAAAATAAGAAAATTGGTCAGTAACTATGGTGTATAAACCGAGTTTTTACCCCACCCCTCACTGAAACTCGTAATATACCCCACTGGGGGTTAAACTTTCTGTAATATACTTTAATGTTTTTAAATCTAAATTAAAAACTATATTATCGTAACTCAATTTTTACCCCATGAGACAAATTCGATATTTATAGATACGGGTTGCTATGGGGTATAATCCGAGATTATCCACCACCCATCACAGTGATTCACGGTATCCCTCATGTGGGGTACAATGCGGCTGAAAACGGTACTCATTGATATATAATAAGATAATGACTTACGAGACGATCGGATGAAAACACGAAATCACTTCGAGATGTTGTCCTAATAAAATAGATTATAATCGATATCAAACGTTAACTTATCATAATATAGTTATTATATTTACTTACTTATCTCGAATAAGTGTTTGTAATTCTCTGATTTGATCATTACATGGCAATAATTTAAAGTTTGATAAATAATTATTCGTATTATTCGTTTTATTTACTGTCATTTTCACGTAACTTTAAAAACAATTTATTTCAAAAATCTAATTAATAAATACAATTTAAGGTAAAATTTAATTATCTATTCGTATGAATTTAGATTTATTTAAACTGCAATTATTAGAACTATTGTTATAATTCAAACGCGTCTTAATGTTTTGATCCGTTTATTTCATACATGTATGTTTAGTGCATATTTAATAATAAATATCTGTTAGCAATTTGAGTGAAAACACTTCACACAATAAAACGGTGGGTTTGAGCGGAATATCTATGATTGTATACAGTATTGCAAATATACGCGTGACGTCATTCAAATATTATTACAGACGAAAAAACGTTACTTTGACGCTAAAACGCGCCAAACTATTACCCATTTATTACTCATTACTGTTTATTTTGTTTTATTTTGCGAATCATTTATTTTGAAATTATTATTTTGTTTGTTTGGAATTTTTAGTGAACACACTGTTCATCGTATTAATGGCACCAAAAACGCGTAAACGCAAGCGTTGTGTGAATGATCGCAATGATCGCGATTACGAAGAGATTGAAATGACTAGAAATACTGACTATAATAATGTTAGCATTAATGCTACTGTAGATCACAACTCATTAAGCGATTCCAGAATGGAATGCGAACGAGAAAAATGTGGCGAAGAAAGCATGAATTGGGCGGAAGACGACAACGAACACAACATCGAACCATCGATGAGTCAATTTGGTAGGGATTTGTGCGGCGAAACCGCTAAAGACATGGAAAGCGCTAAATTCAATGTGTTTCAAGTCGGATCTATTCAATCGATTACATTGAATAACTTTATGTGTCACAACCACTTTCATCTTGATTTTGGTTTGTTTCATATCATCCATAATTCATTTAACGTTAATAACACGTATTGTATTGATATTTATAATTAGGAGCGCGAATCAATTTCATTGTGGGTCGAAATGGAAGTGAGTCTCAAACACATTCTTTATTCAATTTGAATTAAGATTTCTATATTAGTGTTAACATAAATCATATCTAATTTGCTTCTAACAGGCGGTAAAAGTGCGATACTTAACGCTATAGTTGTAGGTCTGGGCGGACGCGCGACCACTACTAATCGCGGCAAAGGAATGGCTTCGTTCATAAGAACGGGTCAATCGCAGGCTAAAGTTATTATTAAAATTTGTAATAATAACAAACATTACGGAAAGCAAGGATTTCGCGTTGAAAAGTATGGCAAATCAGTTATCATCGAACGAGTTATATATTCAACGGGCGCTTCTGCTTATAAAATGAAATCACATTCTGGTTCCGTTGTTTCGGATAAAAAGCACGAATTAGACGATATCATCCGATACTTTAATATTCAAGTCGATAATCCAATTTGTATTCTCAACCAAGAAGTTAGTCGTAATTTTCTTAATACCAAAAATCCAGCCGATAAATACAAGTTCTTTATGAAAGCAACGCTATTGGAAGACATGAAAAATGATTATTCTTTAGCGCAATCGGAATGCGAATCATCGGTTAATATTTTAAAAGAAAAGGATAAAGTATTTAATCAAACGTCTAGCGATGTTCGGAGTCTCGGAAGAAAAGTTCAAATGTTTAAAGATCTTGAGAACCATAAAGAAAAGTTTGATAAGTTGAATAATGAGGCGCTTTGGGCTTTGGTTAACGAACGAAAGCAGGATTTGTTAAAATCAAAAAAGGATATAAGCGTTTATGAGAGAAAAATTGAGTGCGAATCCGTGAAAGTTGAAGAATGCGAACAAAAGATTACTGATCTCGAAGAGAATAGGGATTCGGTTTCGTCTGAGTTACAAAATATTAATAGTCAATCACAAACTTTGAGAAATAATATTAAAGAACATCGACAACAAAAAGATGTGATTCGAGAGAATTTAAAGAAAATTGAAAGTGAATTACGAATAAAGAACACTGAGTTGAATGCTATAAAAGAGGATGAATTTCATTTAGAAAAGAAAATTAAGGAATTAGAAATGCAATATAGGTTTGTACTTATAGTTAAATGTCTATTTATTAATCGTAATGTTTTTATTGTGTAAAAATTTGATTGTATTTTAATTTAGCGATGAAAGCCATAATAATAGAAAAATGCAAATACAACGACTAGAAGAGAATATTGCGACGCATAAACAAAACGCCAATCAATTATTGAATACAAAAAGTGAGTTAACGCAACAATATTTAGCATTAAACCAAGAAAAAACTAGTTTGGATGAAGATTTGCGTCAAATTAAAAATAGAATAAGAGAAATTGACAGAGAAATCGGACAATTAAGTAATGGAAAGTCGGAACGATTGAGTAGATATGGACCGAAATATTCGCAACTTATTAAACAAATTGATGACGCGTTCAATAAAAGAAAGTTTAGAGTTAAACCTTTGGGTCCAATCGGAGAATTCATTAAATTAAATGATTATAAGTGCGCGCTCGCCGTTGAGGTGTGTCTTAAATCACTTATTTTTGCGTTTTGTTGTGACAACTCTAATGACGCAAAAGTGCTCAAAACCATTATGCAAAATGTGTTCGGAAATCAGAAAATGCCTGCTATTATAACACGAAAATTTGTTGCTCTGCACGATGTCTATAGCAATAGTGTTGAAAGCGAAGAATTTAATAGTTTTTTGGACTTAATGTCTATTAGAGAAGACGCAATCGCCAACTGTTTAATAGACCAGTTAAGGATCGAACAAATTCTATTTATTCCTGATTATAATGTTGCCATGAATTTGTTACTCGATTCGTCGACTGTTCCTCGAAATTGCTATCAGGCGTACACATCAGAGGCCAGTCAAATGCATCCTCAAAAACACAATTCGGATTTTAAATGTTACGCCAATAATTCGAATAAGAGAAACGCTAACTTTCTCGTTGAGAATACTGATCATTTGCTCGAAGAACTTAAAATAGAAAAACATGAAAATGAAGATAACCTTAAAAAGTTAGAACAGAAAAATAATGTTATTTGCAAACAGACAAACGATGCAAGAAATCGAATAAATTCGAATGAAAATGACATTCGAAATATTAGACATACTATCGTTAAAATGGAGAATCAATTAAAAGAGTTGCAATCGATCGGTGATGCGCCGCCCGTCGAAATTTCAACGCTCGAAGAAGAATTGGAAATTCGTAAAACAAACAAAGTGGGAGCTGAGGAAGAAATCAATGTTATTAGCGATCGTATTAATTCAGTAAATATTGAATATGAAAGTGTTAGACAAAAAGAGCAACAAAACGCGAATGAATATGAACAGCTATTAAATACTGAAAACCCATTGAAAGACAAGTTTGAAAAAGTTCGCAACGATATAGCTCTGCAAAAACAAGTTCGAGATAAATTGAAAAATCGTCTCAATGAGTTAAATGAACGTAAATATAGCGAAGACGAAAAGCTTAAGAAATTAGAGGATGAGTTAAATCGAGACGAAATGACTGCACTCGAAAAAAGTGGTGAAGTGATAGAAACGCGTCGCGCGTCTAAGTCTGTTCTCAATGAAATTCGACAATTGGAGCAATTTATGAAAGAACAAGAAAGTACTATCGGAGATAAAAACGAGATTTGCGCGCAGTATGAAGAGATGAAGGATTTTTTCCGAAAATGTTTAAACGAAATCACGGTTTTATCGGAACATTTAAAAAAGCTTCAAAATTCGTTAAATTTGCGAAAACAGGGTTATCTCGAACTGAGACGTTACTACACTTATATGACTAACTTTTTCTTTATGGAAGCGTTAAAACCTAAAGGATATTCTGGATCGTTAGACATTTATCATAACGAGAAACAAGTGAATGGTGTGCTTAAAAAGGCTAAAACGCTCGAAATCAAAGTTAATCCAAAATGCGAAGAAAGCAGTCAACGACTTTACAACGACACGCGTTCATTATCAGGCGGTGAACGATCGTACTCTACCGTAGCGTTTATATTAGCGCTTTGGGAAAGCGCTACTTCGCCATTCAGGATATTGGATGAGGTGGACGTGTTTATGGATATGATTACCAGAAAGATTAGTCTCGACGCTATGATCGAATTCGCGTCTCAGAAGAGTGGAAAGCAATATATTTTTCTGTCTCCATTGCGTCTTCAATCACTTCCTAACGAGGAATTGCTTAAGATATACGAAATGCCTGAACCAGAAAGAGAATGAGAGTAACTTTAATTTAATTTATAAGTTCATTACAT
Source organism: Phthiracarus crinitus (assembly GCA_034698025.1). Lineage (NCBI taxonomy): Eukaryota > Metazoa > Arthropoda > Arachnida > Sarcoptiformes > Phthiracaridae > Phthiracarus > Phthiracarus crinitus. The sequence goes on from JAQGAW010000422.1 coordinate 10,969, forward strand.
TTGTAGATAGAAATCAATTTCTATTACTATTGTTAATTATTCGCATGTCATTTAAAGTAATTGATATAAAACTCTTACGAATTCTGTAAAAAATTGTATAAATTTTCTTATCTTAAAGTGTTTATTAAATAATTTACTGAATTATTTTCAATGTTAACAATTGCTTCAATTAATAAATATAATAATTAATGTCACTTAAATTTGTTTTTAAATAAAATATTGATTGAAAAAGTCTCAACGAAATGAACAGTCAAACTTGAATATCACTTAAGCTGACGTAATCTCCAGTATAAGATGAACATTTTTAACGGTTAACTTTTAACTTTAGCAGTTAACCGGTTAAAATTAAGGTTATAAGTTAAACATTTTAGACAAAGTTAATTTAAAATGTTTTTAACCGGTTAGAGTTAAAAATATTACAAAGGTTAACCGTTTACTTTTTTACTTGTAAACAATACTTTATTTACTAAATACTTATTAAAGTCCTATTTTAAATTCTTTTACTTTATAATTTACTATAAGTTTTTCCAAAAAAAATCTACTGAAATATCATTTAAACGATGAATTAAAAGTTTAAGAGATAATATTGCTATCAAAAATAATTAATTTAGTGATTAAAAGCTAATTTACTTAATAATTTATGTTTAAAACCTAAAAATAGGTTAACCGATTAACCCTGCGGTTAATAAAGTTGTAGCTAAAGTTAAAAACTTATTAACCGGTTAAAGTTAAAAGTTAAGGTTTTCGTCAGAGTTAAGGTTAAAGGTTAAAGAAAATCTTTAACTTTTAACCGATTTTCATCTCTACTCCAATACTAACGCGTAATAACGTACACTTATGCAACTTTACTCGCATTTGTTTGCACACATTGTAATTTGAATTTGGCGCTTATTTTTTTTTTTGCCAATCAATAAATCGCTTTCACACGAGTTGTAAATGTGAATTAAATGTCATCACTAAACTCACTATTATTTTCTTAAATCATCGCACATTTTCTTAATTACTGTAATGCTGTCGAAACTGTTATCCCAAACCACTAAAAGTTTATTACTACTAGAAAATCATAAAATCCAAACAAAATGTACTCAAGTGTATGGAAATATATATTACTTAAAGGTATTTAAAAGTTTGATTGTGTTTAACAATAATATTGTTGTATTTGTTCGCATATAAAGCTAATATCATATATCATATACGCTTATCATTTCATATGTCATTCAAAATGACAGTTTCATTCGTCAAACGCGTCAAATGGCAGAATCAAAGCATGGATACAGACTTATATAAAGCATAATTCATTAGTTAGTGCTTTAAATATTTTATGTTCATTTATCGCATTATATTTATTAATGCGATTTATTTTAAAATTGATAAATAGTTAGGATTGAGACGACAACTGCCATCAACGGGCGAACAAAGCCGTGGATGGCATCCCGGATCGTCGGATGCGGTTCCGCAACAGATAACCACTAATAATAATGTTGGTTCGGTTGATATTTTAAAGCAAATGTTTGGCTATATTTGGCCTAAAGATAGAGCTGATATCAAAAGACGAGTTGTGTTTGCAATGGGATTACTAATTATTGCAAAGGTTTGGCATATTATTTATCAAAAAATTAGTTATATTATTAATCGTTATAGTAATAAAATGTAAGCTATGATTACAGGTGGTTAACGTTGAAGTGCCGCTATTATTTAAACATGCCGTCGATTTTCTGAACGCAAACGCCGGCAATGCGTTAGCGCTATCGGACCCAAGCAGTACTGTTCTCACTTACGCCGTTGCGCTTATGATTGGATGTAAGTAAACATTTACCTTTTTTCCTCAAACTATTTTAAGGTTTTTAATAATTAATTAAAACACTTTCAAAAAGTTTGTAATGAATTAAAATAGACGGTGCAGCGAGAGCTGGCTCTTCATTGTTTAATGAACTGAGAAACGCTGTGTTCGCTAAAGTCGCTCACGACTCTATACGAAGAGTTTCGGGCGAAGTTTTTACTCACTTGCATAATCTGGACTTGAATTTTCACCTCAATCGACAAACAGGCGCACTCTCTAAAGCTATTGATAGGGGAACTCGGTATTCATCTCTTACTATAACTTACTAAAACCATGTTTTGATGGTTATTTGAATACGTATTTTTTTTATTGAAACAGTGGCATCAATTTCGTATTGTCTGCTCTCGTGTTTAATGTTGTGCCCACTATTTTCGAAGTTGCTTTAGTGAGCAGTATTTTGTATTATAAATTTGGTGGACAGTTCGCAGCCGTTACTGTTGGATGTATTGGTGCGTACGCTGCGTTTACTTTAGCCATAACGCAATGGAGAACTAAATTTCGAATTAAGATGAATAAGGCGGAGAACGAAGCGGGTTCTGTTGCCGTTGATTCACTTATCAATTACGAAACGGTTAAATATTTTTCAAACGAAAAATACGAGGCAAAAAGATACGACTCTGTGCTAAAAAAATACACCGACGCGTCTCTTAAAACCAATACTAGCTTAGCGTTACTCAATTTTGGACAAAATGCAATCTTCAGTGTTTCTCTTTCAGCGATTATGATTCTGGCAGCAAAAGGAATCATTGCTGGTATCGTATTATGAAATATATCGAAAGCTAAATCAATAATTGGTTTTTATAATAGGAAATATGACTGTTGGCGATCTTGTTATGGTCAATGGCTTGTTATTTCAATTGTCTCTTCCACTTAACTTTCTTGGCTCTGTTTATCGTGAAATTCGACAGTCACTTATTGATATGCAAACTATGTTTAATTTGTTATCGAATCAAAGTTCCGTTATTGTAAGTATAATTGTTTCACTATTTTACATATGGTATAATATGCTTAAATGTTGAATGCGTAGAATAAAATAAACGCTCCGATGTTGATTCTATCGCCCAAAGAAGCCACAGTCAAATTCGAAGACGTTTACTTCGAATACACCAAAGGACATCCTATTTTAAATGGACTTACGTTCGAAGTGCCTGCCGGTAAAAAAGTGGCGCTCGTCGGCGGAAGCGGTACTGGAAAGTCAACTATAGTTCGATTGCTTTACCGGTTTTTCGATCCATTAAAGGGTCGGATATTAATTTCTGGCAAAGACATAAGAGATGTGGATTTGGATAGTCTGCGCAAAGTGATCGCAGTTGTGCCACAGGACACCGTTTTATTTAATAATACTATCCTCTATAATATTCATTATGGAAACTTTAGTCGTCCCATCGAAGATGTTTATAATGTGTCACAAATGGCAGAACTTCACGACTCGATTCTTCGATGGAAAGAGAAATACGAAACACAAGTTGGCGAACGCGGGCTTAAATTGAGTGGTGGAGAAAAACAGAGGGTGTCTATTGCAAGATCGATTTTGAAGGATAGTCCAATTCTAGTCTTTGATGAGGCGACCTCTTCTCTCGACTCCATTACTGAATATGTAATGTATATTTTTTTAATTTTTAAATATTTTTGAAATATTCATATCTCAAAATTTGTTTGTCTGTTTGTATGTGATTCCCTTTATAGGCTCCTCCCCTGGGGGCCTACCCCTCGACACCTATATCATTGGATTCAGCTCAATGAGAAGGGATCAAATGGAGGGGATGGGCACCCCTCAGGGGGTTGAGATAGAAAAAATTTTTAAAATTTAACCGTTAACACCTATACCATTGCACTCAGAATAAAAAGTTATGTTGACTTGAGGGGTCACTTGATGGGGTGGGCAGGAACCCATTATGGGGGTTTAGGTAGAAATTTTTCATAATTATGTACCTATGGTATGGGCAGGGATGTGGTCGTGGTGGGGTCCGTTTGTGTCGGGAAGTAGTTATGTTCAGGTTTGGTTCGGGCAGTGAAATTTGGGGTTGAGTTGGGGAATGTTCTGATCATGTTCGGGTTGAATCGGAAATGTTAGAGTTTTAAAAAATATATTATTTTTAAATAATTATTTTTCATTATTTCCCGCCGAAGGCGGGCTTTATTGCTAGTACGGTATATTTTGATTATTGATATTTTCTGCTTAAAAGATTATCGTGCATTGCAGAAAATATTTTTAAAACATTTATGGAAAATAAATTAAAGATAACAATTGAGAATTGGAATAAACAACAATAATAATAAATAATAGGTAAAATCCCTAAATAAATTTAAAGAATGCACTCATGGACAGACATGTCAAATTTATTCAAAAGTTAAATTTATTACAAAACACTCCTTCCTATCAAAAACATTACAGACTTAAGGACATCTCAAATCCAATATTCTCTTTAGTAAATTGGGCTGAAAGTGTGACCGACGGAAACATTGTTAAATCCAAATTTAAATTTTGGAATTTGTAAATAAATTGAGTTAAAAAATAGAACGTTTTTATATGTTATGATTAGAGTCAGACTTTTTTGGAAATCCGACTTTTTTATATATATGAATAAAACTTTCAGAGTTTAAAATATGAGTTATAATTCAAATAAAATTAAATTTAAATTTCCTGAATTTTTTCCTAAAAACTGCCTTAATTTAAAAAATTGTCGATCAAATTTGATGAGTTTTAATAGAAGTCGTAATATAGGATTTTTAAATTGAACAAAAATTTCAATTTTTTGGTTAATAATTTTGCTCAAAGACCAAATGAATTGAAAAAAGTTAGATCCAAATAAATTTTTTGGAGTTTCAGAAATTAAATCGCAGGTTAAGAGAGTCTTCGAGTCATGATTTTATTTTTAAAAAATTTTATTAATTAAAAACTCTTCCGAGATCTCGAAATCTTCCGAAAATTTGTTCGAAAAAGAGTGTGTTGTCCGAAAAAGCGATTTTTTTCTCCGAATTTCCGACCGAAATTTTGATGTTTTAGTTCCGAAAAAGTCTAGAATCTAGATTCTGGTTGTGATCGCTTGATTTTGATATTTGGGACTTAATTTAACGTTATATGCTTATGTGATTTATCTATACGTTTGTTAGAAAATAATGAGTGCATTGGGAAGAGCTGTTCAAAATAGGACTTCAATTTGTATCGCTCATCGATTATCTACTGTTGTTGATGCCGACCGTATATTTGTATTGAGTAATGGACATACTGTCGAAAGTGGCGATCATCGCAGTTTAGTTAACGATAGTACCAGTTATTACGCACAACTATGGAATCAACAGCACGAAGCAGACAGACAATTGTACGATAATAATACAAATAACAAACAAAGTTGATTATTAAGTTATAATTTTAGCAAATATTAAATAATTAATAAAACGAATTTGTTAACAAAATCTTACGTTTATTAGTGCCTATTCTATACATTTAACGTTAGTATTTTGATATAAGCTTACTATACTATACACAGTGTATGACTTATTTTCTAACTTATTGTTTAATTGATAAAATAACTGTAAATCATTTTATAAACAATACAATCATTTTAGTGTACAATCTGTTAATTTAATTGATTATTACATGATAAAAGCGATTATATTAAGTTATTTAGAAATAAATATTTTATTTGTTTATGTTACTGTTATGTTAAACTATAATATTACCAAATTATTACTAATAAATAACTTTTAGCAAATCTTATTCTTATTTTAACTTATAAAGATGGCTTTAAACTCCAAATTCATTGAGTAACCGTTCATATGTTGGCTTTTATTTCACTTTAAAGCTCACTTTCTAATAGTTTAATACAAACTTATTTAAGTCAATACTTTGCAAGATATTAAATCCATTAATTAATATAAAGAACATGTTTAATCCATTAATAAATATAAAAACTGCGAACAGGAGGACAGACAGACAGACATATGGTCAAATCTATAAGCTGGACTTCTTTACAAGGAAGTATCCAAAAAATCCAATAAAATTATTATAGATTTTTGAACAATCATCAACATATGGATAAAAGATACTGAAATTTTATGTGGTATAAAGAAAATGAATATTTAGAAATAATTTTCTCATGATTTGTATTTAACTTGATTTCAATGTTGAATAAATTTAAAATAAATGTTCGCTATAATTGTTAATACATTTCTAGACACTTTCTGTTAGAAAAATTAAGATTTTTAGTCACAATTAAAAAAAATCATGTAATAATTGTTTGATAAATCAATCTTTACATCTTGTATTTATTTTGTTGGGTACAGTATATTGAATAAAATAGCGCATCACAGCATACATAATACAGATATAGAGCACAGTTAGAGCACAGTTACATTAACTGAACATCTTTATAGCGCATTCAATGATAGACTTGACTGTATAGCTGTCGCGCATTACACGCAAAAACCAAAAACCAATCGATAAAGCGATGGTTAACCCTAATTCATATTTATTTTGTTATTATGTTTACAAATATGAAACTATAGTATGATTTGACCAAAATATACATTAATAATATTAAATAATACATAAATCATATGAGATTGGATCAAATCATATGCAATGCATCTTCATTTTGAGCGTGTATTGAAGCCAAGTTCATATTGCGATTCCAGCCTATCGTCGCTGTCATGGATGGGCAAAGTTCCAGATGGTTTGCTGGTCAACGAAGACGACGGATGGAAACTTAACCGAACGAATTACTATTTGGACGGATGGCTCGCCACTGGGAATATACGTGGCATCGTTGGCGTCACTTTCACCACATGCAGAACCAGGAAGAATATTATGGCTGATTTGCCCGTACGAACCAATTACAACCTTCGCGGACACCGATCAGAACTGAGTTTAGTGAAATGGAACGAACCGTACCAGAAGTTAGCGTCTTGTGATAGCAGTGGCATCATATTTGTTTGGATCAAATACGAGGGTCGATGGTCTATAGAGTTGATCAACGATAGGAACACTCAGGTCACCGATTTCTCGTGGAGTCACGACGGAAGGATGGCTCTCATCTGTTACATGGATGGCTTCGTTCTCGTGGGTTCCGTTTCCGGTCAACGATACTGGTCTTCGATGCTTAATCTCGACAGCTGTACCATTTCATGCGGTATTTGGTCTCCCGATGATCAACAAGTTATATTTGGCACATCCAGTGGTCATATATTAGGTATTAAATTGACTTTTGATAGAAATTGTTGTAGAAATCGTAAACCAATTTATTCATTAATTCAGCCAATGTTTTAATATAAAAGCATAAAATTCTTGCGCCAAATTTCAATGATTTCCATTTCAGATATTTTGTTTTTGCATTTGTTTCTAAACTAATATGCGCTCATATTTGATTGCGATTATTAATTATAGTGATTGATGTTCACGGATCAATGGTAGCACAAGTCAGTATACAAGAAGGTATCGCTATTATGTCCATGTCGTGGTCGTGCGAGAAGTTTAAAATGGAAGACTCGGACGAAGAACAACGCGATAATAGTGATTCACAGAATGATGGAAAACTATTCTCATTGGCTGTTAGTTTTGTTGATGGAACTATTTATATAATGAGTAATTATGACGATCTGTTTCCGATCATAATTCGAACGGGAATGTTGTCAATCAAAATGGAATGGTGTAATACTGGCGATATTTTGGCCATCGCTGGACACCAAATATTAGGATCATATGTCGATTCGAATAAAGATCGTTTATTTAATTATAGAAATATCGTTCAATTTTACACAATTGGAGGCGTTATGCGATTCGCTTCAGTAATTGATTTCACGCATTACCCAATTACTGCAATTACTTGGGGTCACAGCGATAAGCGTTTATTTGTAGCCACAGGTCCTGTACTGCATATCGCTTGGATCGCCAAACGAGTTCCTTCGCTCCAATTACTGTCACGACTTTCTGTCTACAAAAATCTTAAAAACGAGAAATCGATCGATCGATTACCACTGCCTCAACGATTGCAGAACACTGTGAATAATCTATTCGGTCAAACGCTTCAATGCTATCTTCCAGATTTGACGCATTTACGTGATTTTGTGTCGTCGCCACCATCTGGTAATGCGCGTCTGTATTGCACAATGATTAGACACGATTACGATATTGTTAGCGATAGTACTAGTTATGTGCTTTATCTGGAATATCTCGGTGGTCTCGTTCCCATATTAAAGGGAAAGAGAGCGAGCAAATTGAAACCCGAATTCATTATTTTCGATCCACAATTGTCTGATGTGGACAATGATCGCATAAAACCAAATAATAGTTATTTTGGACGAAACCATTCTATATCGCCATTCATTACTCCATACGGAACTTCTTCGGACAGTGAAATCGACGATCCATTCAATACAAGTTCTAGTCATATGAGAAGACGGAGACGTTTTCGAAGTCGACATTTTAGAAATAGGAATAACGAAGCATTAAACTCTTCATTAACGAATGGAAATTCAACCAATAGTTCGAATCGTGATGTATATATGGATGATATGCCTGAATACGAAAAACTAGTTTTGGTTACATCAAACATTTGGGGCACAAAATTTAAGATATTGGGTCTTTCATCGTGGCTTCCGTCACATTTGGGATCAATTACTTATCGCACCAGTTTATTACATCTTCAACCGCGACAAATGACTCTATCGATTAAAGAACTCGGAGAAAATCAAAATTCAAACCTCACACTAATAGATAAAATAGAAAATAACAACAATTTTATATCTTCCGATTCGGAAGATGAAGCGGCGATGGCTTCGATATACGATTACGATAATAGCGCCCCAATCGCTCCGATGACTCCTAAGAAAAATATTCGCGTTTCGATGCAATCTTCGTTCGGACAAACTAAAGTAATATCACCAGAAAAGCGAGCAACTGTTCAATTTCATAATTTTAACGATTCATCGAATACAGATTATTTAAATTTTGCGAATGTTAGCGAAGATTTGCTTACATTGCAAATCAATGGCGATTCACAGTATTTAAGTATAGAAACGAGTGGTGCAAATGCAATGCCGACTAATAGTTTTGGTTCTGCTCCGTGCAAATCGATTTCAACTCAAACTAGTTTTCAATCCATTACTGAGTTAATGAACTCACTCTCCATCGAAAAGAATACTCAAACTGCAATGTTGCCACCGCTTGAAACGAAGAGCGTTGAGGAACAGACGGAAGAAACTTTTAGTCGTATCGCAAAGAAATTTGCGTCAGATTTGCCTTCAAGTTATTATTGTGTTAATAATAAATATGAGTCATTACATTCGCCTGCAATTGTAAATGATTTAGTTAATCATCATTTCAATTCAAATCATTCAACAGTCTCCACATCACCCAATGTTTCGCCGCCAAAAACTATAAGATATAAGATAATGAAAAAAGAGTCGCCACGAAAAGCAAGCGTTTGCTGTGTTGAACATGATTTGACGCCAAGCAGAAGCTGTGATACAACTTCATTATTCTCCTGTAGTCCTAAAACTCAACACCGATGTGGCACTAATTTCATATCATCGACGTCATCGCAGTCTTCTTCATGGGGTGGAGTATCAGTGCTTCATTGTGCTAATAATTATGCGGCAACTAATATAAATAACGATTTTAAATTTATTGACGATTTAGAAGGCGAAGACAGTTCAGATTTACATTTGCGTTCGCCATCAGTAGTGTTTCAAAAAAATAGACCGATTTGTCATATGCAGCCAACAATTGCGAGTGAATTCACTAATATTAGGACTGCTTCTGATACTGGTGTTGGACATTCGTTTACTAATCAAAGAAGACTTACTCTTAGAAAGTCGAAACAGAGTTATAGTTTTGATATGTCAGACACGACGCATAACTCTACTGATAAGTTACGGAAATGTATATCTTTTGATGAGGACGACGACGATAACGATAATATGCTAATTAATGATGAGAACAATGTCGACAAAGAGAGCGTTACATATAAAATCGAATGCAACGAAACGCCACCAAAAACTATTTTATCAAATGCTGGTTTATATTCAGGTTCTTCGTCTTTAAGTTCTGGACCTTCAACTCCAATTCGCCACAAAAAGAAGACAACATTTAATTTTGATAATAATACTTATATGCCATACGACGAACAGACGAAATCATTTCGCTCTTATTGGTTAAAAGATGAGAGCACAGACACTCCAGAATATTCATTATCACATCGTTTTTATCAACATCGAGCAAGTTTACCGCAAACGTGTGCTACTAATTCCAATTCTAATTCAACGCTTGCCTCAACTGCCACACCGATTACTAACAGAAGCCTTCCAGCGTCACCGATGTTAGGAAACCAACGAACGCGTAGAGCACAGGGAAAATCATTCTTATATAGTCCTATGATGTTAAGGAAAGTAATGAAACAAAAGTATGTTTACTTTGATATAACTTATTATGTTAGTTATACTGTATTATAATTTATACCAAATATTCATTAAAGAGTTACGTAACATTTTTAAAATTTATATAAACTTATTATGTGTTAAAGTTAGTTAGAATTTTACATTGTTTTTAGGTTAAATTATCTGGACTGCAGTTCTGAAGATGATAATACTAGTGACGATGAATGCAATGATTTTCGAAACTTGGAATCATTTCAAAAGGCACACATGAGAAAAAAATTTAAAGTGAAACGTCGTGGCAGTAGAATAAAACCCGAAACCGAGAAAAGTACAAATAAAAAGGTAGTTTGTTGTCGAGAGTTTACTTTACACAATAAGGCTCCGCTTTGGAATGAAGTGAGTCAAGTCTATCAGTTAGATTTTGGTGGTCGTGTCACTCAAGAATCTGCCAAAAATTTCCAAATTGAGTATCAAGGAAAACAGGTAATCGTAAGCTTAAATATATGGAAAATGTTATCTTAAATCTAATGTACATAATTGAATAGGTTATGCAATTTGGTCGAATCGATGGAAATGCATACACACTAGACTTTCAGTATCCATTTAGTGCTTTACAAGCTTTAGCTGTAGCGTTAGCCAATGTTACTCAACGACTAAAATGATTGCAATTTTTAGTCTATTACTTCATATTGCCGTTTATCAGAAGATAGAATCAACTAATCCAACAAACAAATGCAATATCGAGTGATATCAACAAAACATAAACATAATTAATATTAGTTAAATCAAATGAAATGCTTTACAAATGCTTTATTCGGTGCTTTACAAATATATATATATTGTAATGTATATAACGTATGATAAGTTAGTTATATGAGTGGCAGTATTAGTATTTAATGCAATTTGACAACTAGTCATTTAAATCAATATAATTATATATAATATATAACTAATTCTTAATTAATATATAGCCGAACTATTCTATTGTTTTTAATAGTATAATTAATCACTTTAACTAAATTGCAATTAAAGTATGTGTTTTAAAATGTTTTTGTTAAATAAAATTTTATTTTATTGATTGGAAGTATGATTTTCATACATTATTTGTATATTTAAAAAATGTCTAAAAATGCTTGACTTTTTTTCTCGGCTGTAAAAATGATATTCCATTTCTTTTAACTGGAATTTCTTTCACTTTAACTGGAATTTCTTTCACTTCAATAATTTCAATATCAATATCTTCTACTTTATCAGCGGTGGTATTATTATTTGGTGGCGAAGATATAATACCGCTTTCGTTTTTCTTGAAAAAAGTCTTGATCGATGGAGTCGATACTTTTTTAACGATTAGTTTTTCGCGTTCAGGCGTTGCTTCGTTGTTCGTCTTCACCACTGCTTTAGCATTACTGACAGGAGATGTGGAAATGGTTGCGTCTGTTTCTTCAAAATTATGCAATGGTCCGTTATATGGTATTCCAAGTTCATTGTCATCGAAAATAACAAAAGACGCAAAACCATCAGTTGATGTAATCATAAGCATTCTTCCGTCGTGTGACCACGAAATATCAGTCAGCCGTAAATAATGAATTTGCGAAACGTGTGCGAATGGCAGCGATTGCTGAGAATCGTATAATAACACGGAGTCTTGTGTTGCGACAGCGAATACGATTCTGTAGTCAAACCTATATTATATTATATTAATTAATAATTAATTTTGAAAACTAAATAAAGAATTAATTAACGCACTGAAATGGATTCTCAATATTTTCGTTAAGTTTAAATAATTGTGGACAACATTTGACTGCAACCGAGTATTTGGCAGATGGCAAGTAAAATGAGGGCCTGAAACGAATGCGATATTAAAGTTATAACTTTAATAGTTTTAACTTAAGTTTTATTATAATACAAACTTGTTTAGTGATTTTCTCTCAAAAATGTAAGTTGTGTTTATAAATTTCACGGAATCATCACTATTTGGCTCATTATGATCGTCATTGAGCTCTAAAATACCGGACGGAGCTATTAATAATTCTCCGCCAGGACTGAACGTCAATCGGCGACAAAATGACCGAAGCGTGTCGTCATAGAACAATCGAGAGGTTTTTCCGTCGTCGACACACATTTTATGGACGCGATATAAAGTTCGGCCATTTTTACAGTTAATGATACGCATATTGCGATCAGCGGATAGTGTGCTCAAGTACTTATTTAGCGGATCCCATGCGACGCCCTGAACGAAGCCTTTGTGCTCGTTTTGAATTTGATACAGTTTTTGTCCCTTATGTATGTCCCAAACCAGAGACATGTTGTCCACAGAAGCGGAAGCGATCCTCAGTCCGTCAGCGCTCCAGCAAACATCGCTCACGTCCTGCAGATGTCCGCGAAGTATTTTATATGGTTTCCAAACTTCGATCGAAATCATGTCGTTTTCAAAATCAAAACTATTATTATTATTACTAGTTTGCGATTGATTTGGTTTAGGATTGTTGTCGACCACAGCAATCACCGCAAGCTCTTCATCATTATTATCGGCGTTTCGTTTTGAACACTCACTCATTTCCACGTCATTATTATCAGTGCATAATTTCCATATAAACACATATCCGTCGTCGTCACCGGCAGCCAGAAAGTCGTCATCGATTTTGGGCGAAAATCTCACGACATTTACTGGTCTTCGATGTCTGGTTAAGTCAGTCAAACATTCGAGAGGAATATTACTTGATTTGTTTGTGTGGTCATCGATACTCGCTTTCCATATAATAACGTGACTATCGTTACCACACGTCGCAACTCTGTATGATTTGCCGTTATTTGGCGAATACTGTGACGAACACAACCATTTGTTCTGAATGTCGACACTGAGAATCGGGTCTTTGTTGTGCCACGAAATTTCGGGAGTAAAGCACTTCATAGCAAAATGTTAACAAATACTTATATTTCACAGTTATATATATGGATATATAAATAGGCGCTTATTTAATATAAACAGTATTTTACAAATCAAAATATTAATATTGTATACAAATCTGGATTAATATCATATATCGATATGTTTTTGATCGTTTGCTTTATAATTATATTAAATAATCAATTATTTGCTAATAAGTGGTCACACGAGCGTCTATTGGGAGTTAAACTTCAATTTAAACCGCAATATATTGCAAATTGCAATCATTGACACTCAGTTTACTGCCAATACATTAAACTTAACAAAAGTTTTTGGCGCTATTCGTACGAATTTATACAAAAATTATGTAAACAATAATAGAACCCTGTTTTGGATTAGCTATTATGTATAACCATTAAAGACGAGACAAATAAAACTTTTTAATAGACGTCATTTATGTATTTAATATTCTGTAAAACAGTTGTCTGTGATGTCACTTTAAATTCATGTTATACTAATAATACGCATTAATTTAGTTTGAGAGTTTTAAACTTAATTTAAAAATATTAATTTTTATTTATGAATAAAAGTATAGTAATAAATTTATTTGAATTATTCTGTATTTTAATTAAACGATTAAATGTATTGAGTATTTGACGCAAAAGAAAACAGGTCTACAATTTCATAAAACATGCCACTTATGACTGTCGCGAAAAGCTATTAATGATACAAAAGCTTACAGTATTAGAACCGGCATTCGCTTTACATTATAGCTCGAGCGTTATGCTCATTATTATGGTTTTATAATGTGTGTAATTCAAAATTCATTCAATTTTGTTTGACGTTATCATAATTTTGAAATTAAAAGCGTAAATATAGATAATCGTTAATAATGGTATTGAATGGCGATAATGTGGATAATGGGCTAAAACATGGATGTTTAGTAACCATATGTTTGAAAGACTTTATGTAAGTTTTCATGTAATGTGATGTTTGATTTGATGTGAATATTCAATATGTTTAATATGACGCACAGGACATACAAGAATGTATGGTTACGTTCGGGCGCTAATCTGAATCTAGTGTTAGGACCGAATGGTACGGGAAAGTCAGCGCTGGTTTGTGGTATCATTATAGGTCTCGGAGGAGATGTGTCCACTACTGGTCGATCCGGACATTTAGGTTTGCAAACTATTATGTACCGTAATATGTAATCGAAATGATGTAAGAAATCGTCATATATATAATAACAATGATCACAGCAATAAACATTTAATATTTTATCAAATATTTATATATTAAATTTCTATATCTATAAACTTTTCTGAATCCGATCCTATAGTCTAGTTTTTTATTCATAATAATTTTTCAAGTATTTTTCAAAGATTTATAATAAAATATTGACATAATTTAGAAATTATAAAAGTATTAGAATTAATATTTATTGTTTACTTACGAATAAATTTGTAAATTGAAAAAATTTGCATTTATTCTTCAACTTTTATTAAAGTCTTATTATTTTTTTTAAAAACTCGGATATGCTCTAAAAATTTAAAAATCCGACGATTTTGTTTAATATCCGACCCAAACCCGAGATTTTAGATACCAGTTTACAAGTCTAAAATATATCATAATTAGGGCTTCAATTTTCGGGAAAATCCCGAAACCAAATATTAATACAATCTTCGGGAAATTAATGTTATATGATAGAAACAATAAAAAGATCATTTTTATATAGTTTTTATTGTCCCGCATTTCCCGAATTTTACTATAAATTAAATATTCCCGATTTTTACCCGAAATTTACTGAATAATTGAAAAATTTCCCGATTTTGGAAGTTTTTCCAACTTTTCTTGAATCAAAAGTAAAATTTTTTGGAAAATTTTTAAAAATATTTTATAAAAATATTATTTCAACCAAATAGTCTAAAACTAAAAATTTTAAATTTAGAAATATACAACTACTGAATGTTAAAACTTATATAGGATCAACAATACTAAATTTAAAATTTATTTTATAACTTTTTAACAAAAAATGTTTCCCGAATTTTCAATTTTTGTTCCTGAATTTAATAGTTTTTTACATCCCGAATCCCGCCCGATTATGATGGTTTTAAGTCCCGAAAAATTGAAGCCCTAATCATAATATTTGGTTGTTTTGTTATGACTGAATAGGAGAATATATTCGATTTGGTTGTGAACAGGCAATCATCGAAATTGAATTGTTTAACAGTAAACCAAACGAAAGAAATTATATTATTAAACGGCTTATTAATGCGACGAAAAATAGAAATGGGAAAACTGAATATCACTCGAATTTTAAAATAAATGAACGCGACGTTAATCGTAACGAAGTTCGAACATTTGTACAATCATTGAATATAAATGTCGACAATTTATGCCAATTTTTACCTCAAGAGCGTGTGATTGAATTCGTAAATATGGATCAGAAAAGATTACTAGAAAATACAGAAAAAGCTGCGGGAGATATAAATATGTTCGAAAATCATATGGCAATCATCGAATTGAGAAAAGAAATTAAACAATTAACTGATTCTAACGTACAATTGACTAATATAATCACTACTGAATCGGAATTGCAGGCCAGAGATGAGGAGGAGCTTAAAAGAATTGAGGAAAGAGATAAGTTTAGGGATGAAGTGATGTGGCTTAACAAAAAGAGACCGTGGCTTCAATACGAGGATAAAAGACTCGAATACTGTGATTCGAAACAGGAATTGGAAACTAAACGAAAAGAATGTGAAGAAATAAGCAAAAATCTTAAACCATTAATGAATAACGTGGACAAATCACGAAGAGATTTAGAAAAGTATAGAAATTGTAAAGAACAGGCTAAGAATGGCTTGAAAAATGCTGCCAATCTTGTCGAATCTGTTAACAAAAATTTAATCGAATCTTATGAGAAAATAACTGATTTAAAAAACTTATATTATGAAAAGTTACAACAAGAAGACAAACGCGAAAAATTACTCTCGAATTATCAGAATGATTTGCAATCTCTTGAAGAACAATATGCTAACAATATTGAAGACACTAATGTCGATGAACGCATAAAACTAGTTATGAATAATATAACAGATATCAATTCGAAGAGTGCGGCACTCAATGAACAAAAAATGAAAATTAAATGTGAATTCGATGGATACGTAATTGAAGTCAACAATTTAAAAGAAACTAAGAAGAGAATTGAAAATATTTTTGAAAGAAGAATAGATAAATTGAATGAATTGAATCGTAACGCACGTAAAGCTTATGATTGGCTGATGCGTAATCAAAATAAATTTAATAAACCAATATATCCACCAATTATGACTCAAATAAATATTAAAAAGCAAGAGTGGGCTAAATATGTTGAATCGGCTATTAGTTATAATGATTTAATTTCTTTTGTTTGTGAAGATCGCGATGATTTACAGAAGTTTACTGAGAGTATTAAAAATGACTTGGATATTAGGATTAATGTAGTGATGGCACCAAATGAAACTCCGGATGATTTTGTGTCCGATATTCCCATAAATAGATTAAAACGTTTTGGGTTTTTCGCTTATGTAAAAGATATGTTTACAGCACCCGATGCTGTAATGGCATATCTCTGTAAGTCCGCTGCTCTTCACAACATACCTGTTGGAGATGAATCAACCGAAAGTAAAATCGATGATATCAAAGACATAAGAAGGTTTTATACGCAATCAAATATTATTACCACTAGTATATCGCGATATGATAACGAGAGAGTGACTCGAAATGATTCATGTCCTCAAGCGAAGTATTTGAATCTAGTTATTGATGAAAAACAGTTAAAAGAAACTAAGAAGAAGATCGAAGCCATGCAAGAGTTAATTAATTCAGTTAATTCAAAATTGCAAGAAATAATGCAAAAAGAAAATGAGTTGAAAGCAAAATCTATAGATCTCTTGAAGCAAAAACAAGATCTTCAAAGCAAAAAGAATGAAAAGAAAAGATTGGAAACAAAAATCAGTGAAAAGAAAGACGCGATCGAAAGAAATAAGCAAAAGGCTATCGATTTAATTCAAGCAAAAATTGTAACGAATAATCATTTGAAAAAATTAGAAGACAATAAGTTGCGTTTATTACACGATTTATGCTCAAAAATAACAAATTGTATTAAGAAAAACGAAGAAAAAGTGAAAACAATTTTATGCGAAACTTTTGCAAAGAAAAAGCTTGAAATTGCGGAAAGAAATCTGAATAATGCCAGCAGTCAGACACAAGAGTTGAAAAATGAAATTCGAAGACTTGAGGTATTGAACAACGAATTAAAGGATGAGGCAAAACGATTACGTATTCGAGCCAAACAAATATCGGGATTCGATGTAAACGATAAGTTAGATCCAGAAACGCGAGAAAAATTTGATAATTTACCAAATAGTTTGGAACAAATCGATATTCAAATCGGAACATTAAATCTTCGTATTGAAAGTATTATGGATGCCGACGACTCTATTAAGACATCATATAATAAAAGGAAAAAAGATATCGAGAGAAGACAAAAGGATTTAAGAGAAATGCAGAAAACGCTTAATACTAAGACTACTAAATTAGGAGCGATTAAAGATCAATGGTTTCCATCGTTAGAGAGTATGATCGCCAAAATAAATGAGAATTTTGGTGGTTTTATGGCGCGATTGAATTGTGCGGGAGAAGTGTGTCTTTACACTGGAACTGATTCTGTACGATGTGTTCATGTCATACATGTTTTTAACTCAACTTTAATGTGTCGTTTTATTTATTTTAGGACGCGTTTGACGAATACGGCATTTCCATTAAAGTTAAATTTCGTCAAACAGAACAACTAAAAGAGTTGAGTTCGTTTCATCAAAGCGGTGGTGAAAGGAGTGTTTCGACAATGATATACATGATTGCACTCCAAGAGTTAACTCAAGTTCCATTTAGAATTGTTGATGAAATTAATCAAGTATTTTAGTTTCATATTTTATAGATACGTATTTTTGATTAATTCATCATTAAATTGTAGGGAATGGACGAAAGCAATGAGAGAAGTGTTTTTGATTTAATATCTGAGACGTCGAGTCGCAACTGTTCCCAGTATTTTCTATTCTCGCCAAAACTTCTTCCAGATTTGAATTATACGGACAAAATGAAAATCCATATAATATTTAATGGACCATATTTGGAATTTGATTGGTCTCAGTTTAGTTTCGATAACGAACATAGCGATAGTGATAGCGATCGCGAGTAATAATATACATGTATAGCCGATTTGGTTATCAACCATACCGTAATAATTACATAATAATTACGTACTTTTGTGTAAATATCATTTTTTTAATGGAAAATTTAATTTTTTAATATTTTTTTATTTCCATTTATTTGGCATATTTTACTTAAGATTTTAATATTTTGTAAAAATAAATAGTTGTTTTAAAAAGTTTAACCGAAAGTTTTGTTTTCGTTTTAACTTATTGTTGGGTAAATCGAAAAATTACAGGTTGATATGGGGTATAACTCTTATGCCTAACTGGACTTAATAAAGGGAAACGCTTGAATTACCCCCCTCTGGGGTAAAGTCTCAAATAGTGATGGCAAGGCTCGGGCTCCAGAGGCTTTGGTCGGAGCCTGAGCCTAAGCCTTCTGATTAAAACCTAAGCTTCGAGCCTAAAATATAGTTGGAGCCTAAGCCTGAACCCGAGCCTTATGATTGTAACCCGAGCCTAAGCCTCTGAGCCTCTATATTGCATCACAAATAAGTAATAAAATTTGTTTACATTAATATTCAATGTTATTGAATTTTTTGATTTAATTTTCTC
>JAQGAW010000423.1:0-29867 GCA_034698025.1 Phthiracarus crinitus
ATTATATGCTAAATTACACATTTTTTGTGAAAATTTTAACTTATCTGTAATTTATTTGATGATGAATTTGAAAATTGATTAAATAAACTTTATATTAAATCTTAATAAAGTAGTTGTGTCCGAAAAATTGATTAAAACTGATTGAACTGATCTGTACTAAACTGATAGTTTTGATATATAAGTTACAACTAACATATTACCATATATTATATATACTTTATTTTTAATACACAACATAATTAAAAACATCAATTTACCAAAAGTTATAATTAAAGCTCGGAAAATATTTTATTTTCTATGTGTGAATATTTATTTTCTATATTTACCAAAAACAACTAAAATATTGATTTATAGAAATTTTTATTTTGCTGTTTTTTGTTAATTTTTATTGTTACCTTAAATCACTTCGAGTATTAAACTTAATAGAACGAGTTATTGGATATAATATTGACGACTATCACAAAATAATGACTAAATATTGATTAAAACTTAAAACATCTATTTATAATTTGTTTATAATTTTTATTTTTTTAAACAAATCTAATTATTATTTACTTTTTTCATAATAAAAAACTTTCTAAACCTAATTGAAAATTTTTGAATAAATGGCGGTATTAAAAACACATCAGTTTTGAGTGACAATTTCTCAAAAAGTTCAAAATATAATATTTAAAAAATATTTTATATTTTTAAACTCAAAAATATTTATTTATATGATTTATAAAGTTTTCAAAGCGTCTAATACTGAATCGTCTTATATTGCAATTTAATAATTAAACTTATTTGTTGATCACAACAACATAAAACTAAGATATAAATTCTTGTAATTTATTGAAACAATACTGCGCAAGCTTTCACTGTATTGTTAGATG
Organism: Phthiracarus crinitus; assembly: GCA_034698025.1. Taxonomy (NCBI): domain Eukaryota; kingdom Metazoa; phylum Arthropoda; class Arachnida; order Sarcoptiformes; family Phthiracaridae; genus Phthiracarus; species Phthiracarus crinitus. The sequence continues at coordinate 873 of JAQGAW010000423.1, forward strand.
TTTAACAAATAATCGAGTTTTTGAGACGTTTTGTCGGATCACTAATTGATTGGATAAATCCATACTCAACTCAACTTCACGATTAATTATCAAATAAACGACTTATACTCTAACTCTATATATAAAGTTGAGTGCACTCACAAAAGCCTCTCAAAACTGATTTAAATCGAAATCTAATCTTCGCTGGAATTTTAATTTCGAGTTAATTAATTATACGTACAATTAGTCCATATTATTATTGCTTCCACGAAATCGTTGAATGTCTATGTCTATACCGTATAAATACAATTAAAGTAATCAATGATTTTAAAGCCCTTTTTTATTATTAGCGCAAATATAACATTGTAAACAAAATGTGAGATTATATTTTATTAATAATAATAATAATAATAATAATAATTAATAATAATTAATTAATAATAATAATTAACAGATTTAAAAATGGGTGCAAACAATTCAAATCAAGTTTTAACACCGAAATTATTCTTTTCAGGAATTATATAATAATAATAATAATAATTATATTTATTTACAATTAATAATAGAAAAACACAATTAAGAGTCAAGAATAAACAAAAAAAATATTGGGATGAAAACCAAAATAATTATAATATTTTAGTATTTATAAATATGTATAATATGTATGTATATATATATATATATTTATATATTCTCCATATATATCCATCTTAATTATATTTCTCTTTTCAGATTATTTGAATGATATATTAATGTATACAATAAAATATACAAACGAAAAACTCTTTAATATTCGTTTCATGTTTTGTTTTGCGTTCAAACTAAATATGAACATTATATTATTTCGTGTCACACTCTCTCCTTATTTTATTATATAATGTTTATAATTATGATTAGTTTTAAACCAATTACAAGACTGAAAACAATTTTTTGTATATATTTTTGCTTTTCGCGCTTAACTTAAAAATTTTTTTATAGGAATTTTTCTCAACGTTTCGCTTTTTTTATATAAATATAATTTGTATGAATATTATGAATTTACTGTAAAATTTTTTTTAATTCAATAATTTTCTTTTATTTATCTATATATATAAAAAACAGTAATAACGCGGCATTAAATATTTATTTTATTTAATATATATATATATATTTGTAATGGTTGTGATGTGGAATACAAGTCATATACAAAAATATTAATAGCTCTTAACTCTTACCCTCAAACTCTCACTTAATATATACTATTATTACTCAAACTATTCAATCAAAATGACATATATATAGTAACCAATATATTTTGGGGGGAAAAATGTTCCTCAAGTGACAAATAATCGGATTATGTATGAATCAAAACCTATTTGTTGGGCGGCTATGAATAATACGATAACTATTTTATCTGATCAATTAATTTTATCAGATCAGCGCTTAAAGATTCCAAACATAGTTTTTCAATTAAAAAACAAACAAAAACAAAGCGATAGGAGGAAAAATTGCACATTATCTTCGGTTGTCTCTACTAAGTCTTATAAACCAATTCAGAAACTATTTAAAGCTATATACTCTCGGATTTAAAACATTTATGTCTACATTCTTTTGTTTAGCAAAACTTTAAAAAATATATATGAGAATATACTTTTAATTAATAATAGTACATTTTATGCTAATAGAATAAACTTTTAATCAACTTCTAAATAATCAAAAAAATTTAAGGTAAACGGGATTAACAATTAATTAAGAGGTGAATTGAAAAACAAGGCACCAAACATTAAACATGTGATCAAAAATAACTAATAAAAACCATTTGTTTCTTTTTCAATCATTAGAAAAGTCCGGTACAGGTGTTGTTGTGTATGAATTCATTTATCGTTACTTATTATCTAATTAACAATCTTTAATATAATTAGTGTCGTAATTTCAGGTACATATCATCAGAAAATTAAAAAACATATTGAAAACTATTCTGCTTTTGTTTCACTCATCTCAGATGCGCTACAAATGCGTTTAATATGTGTTCGTATCGATAATTAAATTGTCTCTCTATTTAACAGTTAATCATCTATTTTTAAAAAAAAACATCGTATTATTAATGTGATAAACTCTGCTCTAAAATACAAAAATGTTATACTAAAAAATATCAAAGCGACGAAAAACATTATGCTTTCATAATAATTATTATATTTATAGTAATCATATCGTAAAATATGATTGAATTAGGAAATTGTTTTCAAATCCGTGTCAATAATGATATTAATAATAATTAATAATACCTGAAAAATGTTCAAATGATTTGTGGGAATTGAAAATAATTAAACAAATAATAGATTAAATATAATAATAATATCAATTAATAATAAACTGTAAGCAAATAACTTTGTACTATTGTTTTAAAAAACATTAAATGTTACATTAAATTGAAAAAAAGTGTTGCGAATCATATTCTAAAGATCAACAAAACGGCAAAAACTACTGTAACAGCACAATGACAGTCGTATTTGTGTTCTCATTATTTCTAATGACTTTCAGTATCTTTTATAGTTTTCTCTAAATATTGAACTAATTCTAAACCCCTTTAAAAATCTTATATAAATATAAAACTTATTATATATTATATTAATTCTGTTTTTTGTTTACTTTTCTCAATCACAGTCAACATTATATATATATTCAACACACGAAAAAAGTTGAAATCATTTGTCTTTAAAGGGGAATAGAAAAATATTTTATTTTCTCACTTTGTATGAAAATGGCATTTCGATATTTACCCATCAAAACCAATTCATTCAGTATTAATAATCGGATTACATTATTTCACACAAATTACAATTTCAAAGAAAAAAACAATTCCTTTGTGTGTGCGAAATGAAAAAATATGAGTTATCATTATATTTCATAACAATATATATAATATATATGTTTGTATGTGTGTGTTTTCTATATATATAATAAGATGAAAAAATTAAAATATATAGACTTTCTATTTATTAATATTAAAACCCCTCTGTATAAAACAATTATCAATAATTAACTGATAGTTATTCAAATTAAAATCATAATAACAAAGAAAGATAATAATCATTAATAATGTAAAAAAGAGCAATAAAACAATCTGATCGCAGCATTAGTCTCAAAACAAAACAAAAACTAAAATAGTCACGCAAGAAATGTTTTTGAAATATCGTTTCGCTCTTTCTTTTATCTCTAAAAGATATCTACTTATCAACAAAAGTATTAACTTTTTGGGAAACTTGTAAATACTATATAAAAAATTAAATGTTGGATCGAATGGAGCGAAACTTAAAAGTATACGAGTGTTGTTAACTATTTTTAAGGTCACAATATTTTTTTTTATTGTTTGCGTAAAGAATACAATGAAATGTAAAAAAAGCACCAAAATTTTTAGGCGTCGTTAAAAGAATACCCATTTTTCGTTAGCATAATAATAATTAATAATGAAGTTTTTTACTGTTGTTGTTGTTGTTGTCGGTGACTCTTCACACACACAGTCGTTTGAAGAATAAAAAGCAGCCTTTTATGAAGAGGCAGTGATTAATTTTGTAATAATTAGTAGAATTAAATGGCAGCCAAAACGTTAAATAATGATGTATAATAAGATTAATAATAATAATAATCAACAAAGTGGATGAATAATTAATAATAATAATAATAATGTGTAAATTCCTGAGTTTCGAATAAATGTTTTTGTTTCGCTTTTTTCTCCACAATTTTTTAGTTGATTATAAGTTTGATGTTTGATGTTTGGTAATAATAATTTGAAAAAATTTTAATCCTCTTTTCTGATTAACAATTATTTACGTTATTAAAAAACTCATTTTTCGCGTGTGTCGAGAGAACATATAAAATGCCAGATTAAGCAATAATAGAAAATAAGCAGAAAATAAAGTTATTTCTTCATTTTTTAACACATATATAGATATATATATTGTAATATATTCAGCGTATAAATACGAGTTCCAAATATATATTATTATCATCATTGATGTCTAGCGTTTTGGTCTCGCAATAAAATAAACTTTGGAGCACATTATAAAAACTTGTTATAAGAATCATTTTCAGTTTAGTGTAACAACAACTGCTATCTAATTGTTGGCGAATAACACCAAATATTTTCTTCTTTGCACATAATGTTTGCTTTGTTTTGTGTTGCAAAATAAACAAATAAAATATAGTACTATTAATAATTAATAATATTCAGGTGAATTCTAACGTTAAATCGATTTAAAAAATACACATTATATGTCTATATCTCACAATATCACAAAATAACTAATTTTTTAGTTTACATTTCACAGTCATTTTTCTGTTCATTTATTTCGGTTTTAAAAAGTATTTGAATTGTCAGTAGTCTTATAAAACGAATTGAATTAATTAATTGATAGTGTGATCTTGATTATCATTTTAACTCCAATAATTAAAACGTGATAATTATTAAGACGGCTCAGATAATAATTGCTGCAATAAACTCTTCTTTTGATCACTAGGCTTGGAATCGTCCTAAAATTAAAAACAATTTTCTTATGGTTCACGTAATTAATGCTGTAATTATTTTATCAATGTGTCAATATTAATATTAATATTAATAATAATCATAGAAAGCGATAAATATGATTAGTTTTTTAATCCTCTCTCATAACGATACTAACGATACAATCGATACTACGGTCTATTTCATTATTACTCAATTCTTCATATTAATCACGAATTACTAGAGTTTATCAAATAATGTTAATTAGTAAAAATAATTATAGTATGAAAACATTGTTGTTTAGAATATGCGGGTTTTATTTAAAATCTCAATGATTTTCCAACTAAAAACAGTATAAGTTGGTCAGTAATGCGTCAGATATACTGTAGTAAAAGCAAGGCAGACACAGAAAAGTAGAACAACAATCAATACGTACAGTATATACGGTATACCGTATAACGTATATATAGGACTAGTAAAAATGTTTATATATGGAATTTTGAAATGGGCTTAACAAAACAAAGTTTTAAAATAACGATGTGTACGAAATCTAGAAAAACTAATCACATCAATGTTATTTTAATATAATGATATTTTAAAAAGTTAGTGCTCTCGCTTTTGTAATAATTATAAAAATGAAAGAGAGATCTGACTGTCAAAGAGTCACGCAATAAGGGTGTGAGCGTTCCTCCCAGTTGTCAAAACAGTCAATGCAATACAGGTTAGAATAAGTTGCACTACAAGATTGTACAGTATATGAAACAAAAAAAGTATATTACCATAGAACTATTTCTTGACATATTGAGATGCGATGCCGGCGAACTGACATTAGCAACAGAGCTGACGTCAGCGGCGCTAATATTGAGCAATCCTTGGGTAAAGTCATCGCCACTATCCGATAAACCCAAACTTAAGCCGAACATCTCAAGGTCTGCCTGAGTCAATGTCTGGGACGACAGTTGCGACGACATTTGTTGCTGCGGTTGCAACTGTTGCGGCGATTGCTGCTGCATCTGTTGCTGTTGAGTGCGACCGCTAACCATAGCGCGTAACTCTTGTTTCACGTATTCAGAAGTCATTCCCGAATTGTTTCTGGTTCTGTCGTGAGGTGATTGGCTGGCATTTGCCGACGATTGTTGCGTGAATGCCTGCTCGAAACTAAACTGATCCGATTGAGAGAATGTGGTCACCGATTGATAACTCGGAGATGGAAGTGAAGAATCGTTAGTAAATCGAGGAGAGTTGACTCTCATGGGCGACGGCAGTGTCGTCACCGGCACTCTCTGTGGTCGAGTCACTGCTGTCGCGTTGAATTGAGGAGGAGCTGAACCATACTGCTCTGGAAATGGCGAACTTCTAGCATTCCTCGGTTGTGGTGCCGTTGCGCGCATTGGTCGCTGTTGGTGTTGGAATCTTTGACCGTTATTAACATAAGTGGGACCATTACCTATAATTAGATTGACATTAACTTAATAAAAATGTGTCAAATACAATGTACACAATTATAGTATACCCGAAAGTTGTGCATTGAGCATAGGATTAGTTTGTTGAATCGATACATTTTGACTCGACTGCTGCATCACTGACTGACTGCTAGTGTTGACTGCAGTCATCGTTGTTGGCCTCACGGGTTGCGACCAGTTGTTGGTCTGCGGTGACATTTGCATGAGAGGCGAATGCGGTCCCTGAGCGGGAGAAGGAGACGATACAAAATGAGGCGACATTCTGTGCTGATTAGCGGTTGGGTACGACGCACCCGATGGACTAGGATATGACTGTTGAGCCGGCGCTGGCGAATATGGAGGTCTCGGACCGGGACTCAGTTGTTGTGGTGCTGGTGACTGAGGTAGCGGTGATGAAACGGATGCAACCGAATTCATCGTAACCGGATATCGCGGCGATAGCTGTGCGCCATCCGGTGTCGGAGGCCCTACTGATCGCGGTTTTACAGTCAACGCCACATTTGGTGCCACTGTATTGTTGAGCAGATCACTCATATTCTCAGGAAATGCGCCAAACCCTACCGTATCTGAATGTGATGGTTGTTGCGTTTGTGGAATCATCTGCTGCTGTGATTGTTGAGCCAATAAACGCTTCTGTTGCTCGAGAAGCATATATCCTTTTTTGTTTTCCAACACTTTTCTCATCGATGGCTGCAAATTAGCGCTTCGAACTTGATTTGCCACTTGAGTCAGAGCTGGATTTAACTGCATATTTTGAGGCATATATGGCTGTCGTGGTTGTTTGAGACGTGGTTGTGGTCGCGGTTGCAGTTGAAAATTTGCTTGAGATGGTGTCTAAACAATGGGTTTTGTTAAATAATTATTTGCGAATACGTTTAACTCGATTTGTTTTACCTGTTGTACTGAATTAGTAATCTGTTGTCCATAAGTTGTAGCGGAATATGCTGGCGGCGGTATTTGCTGGTAATTGGGCGGTGCATTGGTAACAGTAGTAAATGGAGTGACCACTACATTTGGTGAGGTCGGAGTCGTCACTTCGAAACTCATTAATTGTTTTTGAATAGCGCTGATTGCCATTCGTTCGTTAAGATCTACTACAGGTGTGGTAGCGGTTGGCGCCGTAACATTAGGCGCAGCCGGTTCTATCACTTCTTCCAGCAATTTCAAGAGAGTTGTGGTGTCTTCGTTAACCGATAACACATGAGACACAGATTTTTGAGTGTTTCGCGGCAAATCTAAATTCATTTCTTGTTGCATATTAATAAAATCATCGAGAATAAGTGACAGCATTTGATCCGAATTAGACGAATGATCATCTAAGCTAACGACAGACGCTTGACTCGCAGCACTCGCCACCGAAACAGGAATAGAATTTGTCTGCATTGGTTGTTGTTGTTGCTGCTGCTGTTGCTGAAGATGATGCTGTTGTTGTTGTTGTTGCTGTTGCTGATGAGTTTGTTGTGTTTGATAGAATGGCGGCATTACTTGAATTTGTTGGGAGGAAGCGGTCGATGATTGTAATGCCGACAGGATTTGCGTCCGATTTAGAGATGACTGTCCGCTATCCGTTATTATTCGTTGTAAAAACTGATTTGGCTGCTGTTGGGATAATTGTTGAACCTGTTGGTGCGATTGTTGCACAATTTGCTGTCCCGGCATCTGCTGGATATGGATTTCCTGCTGCTGTTGAGAATGTATTTTAATCACTTGTTGTACCTGTTGTTGTGGATGCGCTTGGATTTGAAGTCGAGGCTGTTGTGATGCTTGTAAATGTTGAAGATTATGTATCTGTTTGGACAATCAATTCAATAAAACATTCAATAAATAATGACATAAACATGACAATAATATATGTGATAATACCTGTTGAAGTTGAGGTCTCAATTGAGAAATATTCGAAATATTACTATTATTATTGGTAACAATCGAAGTTAACATAGAGTTCTGGTTGGAAGAAGCGGCCACAGAAGTGACGATAGCAAAGCCACCAGAAGTGGATACGTGACCAGATTGTTGTGGGACTAATTGAATGCCAGACACGTGATGCACTGGCGTTGGAATCAACTTCTCTTTCAAATTACGCGGTAACTTGTCTTGTGGTGTTTGCGAGATTATGGACGTTGGAATTGTTATGTCTTCGGGCAACGATGTTGGCGTTCGCGCCAGCATTTTAGCCAACATTGGGTTCTGTCCTGCGAGGTGTGCGGATGGATGACTAATACCAGATATGGACGCATTGGCCGCTCTTTTGCTGTCTGGTAATTGTTGCTCGTAATGGCTGGATGTGTCATCGATTGACTTGCGTTTGTTTGCGTTCATCGACGTCACCATCACATCATTGATGTTTGTTGCAAGTGATGACGAACTTGTTGAACACGCTATATAATGCATCAATAATTAAACCATTAAATAAGCTTCAAAATTAGCACAAACTAACAAACGTTTCGCAAACGTTATCACAGTATAGTATAAAGTATACCCTACTTATTTACCTTATATTTAATATTTAAATTGATTTTAACGTCACATTTAGTGTAAATGTAATGTAGCGTTAAATTCAATTTACAACACCAACACTTTGTATCGAATTAATATTCGATTCCTTTTAAGCTAAAAAACATGGTTCAGAATGACATGATGTGTGAATCAAATCTATATGCATGTCTCAAATCTTTAAGCTCAATACCATGTGTTTTGCTTCAATCCATACGAGCAAAACTAATTCAATTAAAAATAAAATACTCATCTTTTCTCTTTAAAATTAAAGTAAATAAAAATTAAAAGATAACATTTAAACCATATTTTATAAATTATTGATTATAAATTTCGATCTTTTTTTTATATTTTTTAATCGATACAATTAAAAGTTTTATTCATATGAATAATTATTAGCTTGAGTTAAAAATAGCGAATTAAATAACAAATAAAAACGGTATCGCGTGTTGATTTGTAATTATAAAAATATAAGTCATTATTAAATGACTTACTATTGCGTTATTTTGTGTAAATGCGTTAACTATTTATGACATAACCATTTATAAACTTTAATTTTTATTGATGAACATCGCGTCTAAAGCATAATAGATCATCATTTAAAAACATTGGATAACAAATGAAAAGAAAACAGAAAAAATGCTAAATTATATAACTATTGTAACTTTTTTTGTTTTTATTTTTTGTTACTATCATGTATTGTTTTTTTGTTATGCTATTGAAATGTGGGGAAAATAATATATTTTAATTCATAATTAAAAACAATAACCAAAAATAAAACAAACTGATACTCCATATAATCCAGGATTTGAGCAAATATATAAAAAATATGATATTTTGGAATAAATTGAAAAATTATTTATGTCACTGGATTTGCTCACTAAATAATATAACATTATCGTCCCATTAAGAACATATTTTTAAAGCAAAAATTTAACATAATATTTTCCTAAAAGAATTTGCGAAAAAATGTGGAAAATATAATTATTCGAAAGGGTTTTAAAATATGAAAACATATGTAGCCATGTATGAAACAAGTTTGAACGTTATCTGATTCTAAAGTGTATCAAATCATTACACGCATTGATTTGAAAAGAGTGGGTTTAAAATATGGAATTTCAAAATAAAAGATAAGAATTTACTCGCTATTAAACTTTACTGAGTGAAAAAATGACGGTAAGCTTCTTTAATAATTATTTTCATGAATAATATAATAATAAACCGAATATTACTATCATATCATTTACAGGTCTCAATGCAATTCTCACTTTTCAATCATATATGCGATCATTTTACGTATGCATTACATAAAATGTCACAAACCTTAACTAATAGAGTATAAATTAAAAATCATTGATTACCTGATGCTTCGTTATGTTCTCTCTTGAAGTGAATGAGAAAACTGTTATTATTATCTCGATTATCATTATCTTTGAGCAACTGTTCGAGTAAGTCTTGGTTCTTTCTGGACTGAATATCACTAGTCTTTTTGCCGATATCGTCATCATTCAACAACATTCGCAACATATTGTTATTATTAGCAACTTTTTTGCTATCACTCGCAACACTTGCAGGTCCAGAAGAATCGTACGAAGGAGTGGCGGGTGTGTTAACAGGTGCTGAGGCGACCGGTGTGTCTGCCAGCGATGCCAACTGATCGCCATCATCGTCTTGATCCAGCAGTTCCCGCAGAATGTTGTCGTTCGCTATTCCAGGCTCTTTCTTGATCACTGGAGAGTCTGCCTCCTCGGCTGACGATGTCATGCCATGTGTGAGCAAATTTCGCAATTTGTGTGTCGCTGAGATGCCTGATGGAGAATAGTCGTCATATTTATCATATGCTGAATTGTGATTGTAATTGGCTGTCACTGATTGCGGTGAAGAAGTTGATGGACTTCTCACTAAGTTCGCCATACTTGGCGACGACACAGCCATCGGTGACAATGTTGTTTGACCAGATACTGTCAATGTCATCGATGGTGGCGTCGTTACCGGAGTATAAATAGGCGATGATGTGGAAGTGTTTGCCAATGATGTTACTGTTTGTGTCATTACTGGAGCATTACTAGTCGCTGCTTCTTGAGAATTATTATCATAATTATCCCACGAAACAGAAGAAGACGGAAACATCTCCGAAAGACCCAAACAATCGTTTAAAGAGAACTCAACATTACTGGGAGAAAGTGCGGAGAATGATGACAGGAATGGTGTGGTGGTTATCATTCCTGTTTGCGTGTTTGCGTAAATCACTTGTCCTGTAACCGAACTTGAGGTCGATATCGATGAACACGGCGTTTGCCTTCCAGTGAGCAAATTAGAGTTAATGGAGATCAGGTTACCACCAGACGAGTTCGCGCCACCCATTTGACCGTTACTCGAGTGGGCGATAGTACTCGCAAATGTCGGGTTTCCCGACCACGTGGTTGTTGTGATTGGGCTCGGAGTACCGCCACGAGATGACGATGGCTCTGATGAGCCCGAAGTCTCTGAATCTCGAATTATGGAATGCGTGGCCATTATGAAGTCGGATGGTTCTGATGATACTTGATTGCCGCTGAATCTCTTTGACTTAGTTTGTACGTGAACATACTTATCGTTTGCCATCTATAAAACACAATTTTATTGTAAACAAACTTAATTATAAATAAAATAAATATAAGTTATGGTGATATCACGTATTCATTTTGAATACGATAAACTAAAATATGATAATTTGGTGGTATAAATGACACAATTATAATTTATAATTAGGCAAACATAGCGTTTGCTACAGTCTATAATTTGATAAGTATTATAGATAAATGGTAATTGTGTTATCTCTAGACATTACTGCATTTAAACATTTAAACATTAAGCTTATATTGGATAAACATTTGTAGTTATCGATAGATTCGATACATACCATAAGGCGATAGATACCACTGTTGGCATTCGAACCAATCGAAAGCGTTTCTTTCAGATGCTGTTGTACTCGAGGAAAATCGTTCGGATGACACAATTCGAGAAATATTTTTCCAACCAAGTCTTTATTCAAGTATTGGGAATATGTGGACGAAACGCCTGAGGTATCGATTGCCAACACTTTTCCGGTGAGATCTAATCGCGTGGTAAACTGTTCCACCACAACGTTAGTCGAAGACTTTTCGGTGGCGGGTATGCGACGCGCAACGCAAACCAAACTGCTCTCTTCGGTTGTGGTCGAGTTGGGTGTGGATGAGTTGCGTTTCGATTCGAGTGGAGGCACGAGAACTGCTGATATCTGCATATTCTCATATTGAGTCGATGACTTGTCACGTGTCTTAGAACTGGTCGCTGACTTCATTAATGAACGAAATTCAGAATCAGAATCATCACAATCGCTCGAATTGTCCTCGTCTTCGCGCGCTTTCACCATAAATCGTGAATTAAAACTGCGAGACTTTGATTGAGATGTTGTGGACGACGAAGTAGAAGCTGCTTGGGTTATCTCTGACCAACTAAACCCGTTTCCGATTGCGGACATTGGCAGCAAATTGGAGCTAAATCTTGGTTGATCGGAGCTATGGATTATCGTGTAAATCGATTTGCCAACGAGTTCACTCTATAATCAAAATACAATTGCAATTCCAATTCCCATTGTTTTCATATACAGTAATCAAGTATTATATTTCAAAACTAATTTATTCTATCGCTTAAGTCAAAGATCAGCTCATAAATCAATAAATGGAGCGTCAAATATCGCTCTTTTTACGCTCTTATGAAATAAAATAGTAAATTAGTTATAGCCTCTCTTCACAACATTTCATTCTGCTTTTTGTTTTCCCGTGAAAGTATCTCATTCTCATTAAGATGCGTTTGTGAGATAAATCACGAGAAAAAATAAACGCGTATCAGAATATCGGTAAAACCGATTTATTTCGCAATCATTAAATATTTACTTCAAAACAACTAAACTATGGGTTTGCGAGAAAAAAACTATAATTTTTCAAAAATAATCATTTGATTATTATTTATTATTATTATTATTATTAGTAATGACACAAATAATAAATTATTGATTAACGTTATATTGTATTCTAACGTATAGTGCAATACATTTGCCGAATAAATAAATAAATAATTTTGATAATTTGGCACAACGTCTCGCTATCGTCTTCTAAACATTGATTTTTTTCTCAACATTTTATATTGTACTGAAACTTAAAAAAAGATTAAAATTACATTTTTATATTCAATAAAATTTTTGCCCAAAAACTTGAATTTTCAAAATAATTTCGATCATAACAAAAGCATTTCAACGATTTCTAAAGCTTTCATTTTTTGTTTACGATATTATTATCAAAATTTTAGTAATCAGAAATTTTGTGGACAAAAAAAGAAAAAAGATTTAAGATTTCATTTCACGAATCAAAGCAAATCTCGAAAATCTCAATCATAATATAATCTTAATGAACAATCAATACAACAATACAATAATATGATAATAAATGGTTAATACTTGAGCGTATTTGAGAAAAGAAGTGACATTTTCGCTGACGAATTCGATGATGCCTTCATTGTTGACAATGAATAAGAAGCCATCGAGCGCTTCGAGCAGTAAAGGACCCAAAACGTCGTTCGCTAGTATTGTAGGTCTGGATGAGGACACTTCAGACGCCTGAAGATCATCAGATGATTCGCAATCCTGTTGTTTAATTAACCGAATTTGTTTAACAGTTTCTTGAAGTATGGCACACTTGTCAGGCTTAACCGATAATGAACTCATGTCACTAAGGCTAGCAGATATCAACTCTGCTAACTCTTCGATATATATGTTCTCCTGTTCTCGACGTCGTTTCTCATTCAGGCACTTATTGAGCTGAATGTGTGGCAACTTTGAATCCGATTTCCGTCGCTTCTTTCCAATATCATTGGGAACAACATTCATATTAGATATTAGATATTAGATGTATTGAAGTATTGAACCACAACAACAGCACAGAACTGCACAACTGGTCCAGTGTTTACTGTGATCGCAATGTTAATGATGTTGTAATATGTAATTTGCACGAAACACAACACAACACAACACTAAACACAATTAATCACAATATATTGATATAATTAATGCACAATCGAAATCAAAACAGAATCACATCATAACATGATTGCTATGTTTGACGAAACGTTCATTTTATTTTGTAACAATTTTTACGTTTCGCCAAAAAGGAATTCATTTTTATTTTTCTCTCTTTGTCTGTGTTTTCAGTGCAGTTCTCATACATTTGATATGGAAATAGTGACGACTAAATAAATGGCACACAACCACAGCATAAGCACAGCTCATTGACTGACACGAACAAACGATCACAAGAAACCAGATTCATGTACACCACAGCGCATGCGTACGAATGGAATATATAGTTCACTATTCGTTGCCATTACGCACACGTACGCACTCTATTAAATACCAAATCAAATACAAGTGTATTGTTGTCGTAAATACAACTACACATTCAATAATGCCTATATATTACATTATTAGCACTAGTTTTCACTTGTATATAAAAGGTGACAGAACGCCAATAGATAGATCATATAATGTCCAGGAAAATCCATGTATGTTTTCGATACCTTTCAGAGCAAATACAGTATAAGGAAACAGTATTTAATAAAATATGAAACACAGTCACATGAGAGTTGAGTTGAGTTGACTTACAAACATTGAAAACAAGCGTAAGTAACGTTAAGGTAAGTTAACGATACCGTAGTTTACGAATAAACAACAAATCCAACGAATTTGTTATTCGCTTTCATTCGTGTGATTAGTCATATAATAATAACACATCACATCACATAACACTGATCTCCATGGTATACAACACTTTATGACTTTTACAGGTTAATAACTTGGAGGCTAATAAACACAATTACTAAAACCAGGAATTATGTAATTTATAAATACAGTACAATGAATGCATAGTATTATTACATCTATATCTCGGTTTTTTATCACTAAAAGAATACCGTATTTTATATTTCATTATTTAAGTTAACAGTATTTAAGCCAACATTTTATACATTTTATTAGCAAATAAGTTTTGGTTTTATTTGTTTTTTCTATTTGAAAATCATTTTATCAAAAATGTTTACGAGCAGTGAAATTTCGATGAAATGTTAAAAATTTTATATGATTTTCAAAGAAGAGCTGTTCGTTGTTTGTCATGGATTACTCCTACCCTTTTTTTAACATACCGTAGTTATTCAAATACTCCCTTAAATACTAATGACTGTTTTACACATCAAATAATCAAATGATTTATTAAACTTATATTTTTTACAATTTGTAAAATTATAATAACTTTCATTTGAAACGTATCAAAACTATTTTTTCAAAGATAATTTATCAAACCGTAACTCAATAACTATTTAGTATTTAGAAAACAAATCTCAAAATCTCAATATTTTGACCCTTTTTTTATTAGATGTCAAATAATTAATTATAAAGAATTTGTCGAATACGTTCCAAATAATTTTCAGTTTCAAAGTTTTTAATGCGAAGTCGATCTTGAATTAATAGCCAAATACTTATTAGCGCTTAACGTAACTAAACGATGTCCAAAAAAAAATCCAATAAACTCTTATTTTTCATGATTTTTTTGATGAATTAATAACAGTTACCGAGCGTTATATGGTTGAAGTAGTAATGAAAATAGGCTTTAAATGAACAGTGAACCTTAAGTGATAGCTGTAAAGTTCAAAAAGCCCTGTTATTTAGCTATAGATACGATTTAATTGCACAGAAAATTTAGTAAACAAACAACTTTATATTACAGTTAACATACGATACTAACTTATACTATATTATTACTGCCATTACCACTGAAAATAGTATTTAATTAGTATTGCAAAACAAATACGATGATTCGATATCTTTTCTAGAATTTAAGAGATAATTAAACAAATGCCATATAAATAATAAGTTATTTTGTGCGTAATCTTAAATGAAAGTACTAATGTTGTACAGTAGTATAACAGGTGGAGAGTAGTATAGCATTCGTCTCTCTTTTTTGTGTGAATTAATTAAAAAATCATAAATATTATGAAAACTATGAACACATTAAAAATAAATCGTTTTACTGTAATATCTGAAATTGTATTCAAATATGATGTGCACACATACACACATACACATATAATATAAAAGAGATTAAGTTTCAAAAAAGCAGAGGCGAGTCATTAAATTACACGGAATATGAATTGAATAGAGTTAATGAGTTTTGCCTATAAATTTCAGTAATAAATAGTTTAATGACAATAATAATAATCAAGTGAACACACGTGCATAACACAAACACTATATCATATTAGCAACACATGCATTCAACAACAAATGCGATTTTTTCTTAAAAAGATGTGAAAAGAAGTATGACTTTATGTGACAGTGATATCAGTAAATGAAAAGATTATACCATATAATGCTGTACAGTAACTGTATATACTATTTATTTAAATGTCGCATCTTTTAAAAATTTGTTTTGGGATGCATTTTACTGGAAGCGCCAAAATAGTTGAATAACTGTCCCAAATATCACTCATATAAGTTAGAATAAAAGTTTTTTCATGTAATTTTGTAAAATAGTGCAGAAACTTATTTATGTGAAAAAAATTCACGAAAACAAAGATAAGATTTCATGCTGTGATCTTTAGCTAAACTTTATATGACTTAAAGAAAAATTGATTCATTTTTTAAAATAAAGCAGATTTCGTGAAAAAAATATATTTTTCTTGTGATTGCGGATCATATAAGTGCCTATAAATCACAAATTAAATACTAGAAACCATAGTAATCATGATTATTATTATTGCGAACTAATGTCAGAAAAACTTATTTATTTCATATAAAAAAATCCTTAGCGCTTAAGCTTTAATGTGTTTTTTTCTTACAAATGCATTCATATTCGAGGATAAACACATAAACCTTCATATGCGGTGAAGACTTACTTATTAAACATCAAAAAAAATTACGCTTTAGTTAATGTAAATATAGACAAAATCTGTAGAGATCTGCAACAGTTTTTATTAATAACTCAGAAAAAGTTTTTCTCGAAGTGAAAATGCTGTAAAAGCCTTGAATTGAACGTTGACCTAATAATATAAATGTATTGCATTAGCCTTCAATTGGTTCGCATTGCAAGCATTGCGCAACAATGCTAACGTTAACGTTAACCACTGCTACTATTTCTATATACCTTATAGTGGGATATGAGAATGAAGAGAGTATGAGTGAAGTGAACGTAAGTGTAAGTCAGTCGTAAGCAATCGTATACTGTATACTGTATACTGTACGTCCCTTTATAACACATATCAATAGTCAACACCATAAGCTCGAGATTTTAAAGCTTAAGCATCATTTTATTTTGTTTATTTAGAATTTAATTATTTAATATGTTTGAATTAGTAAAACTGTTTTCTAATAGAAATTAACATATAATTAAATTTTCATATAATTTTATTAATTTCAAAAATTATATTTATTAATTAATATAAGTAATCATTTTTGCAGATATAAGTCTTGAGCCGTCTTCTTATCAAAACGTATTTATTCAATTTTCATACATATTTTTAAAGCGATCTAAATATTTCAAACTTCTTTTACGTGCCATTGATAACAAGCACCCCATCTGTTATACATTATAATTTATAACACATTTGTTAGACTAGAAACTGCGTAAGTGTTAAGGGATTCACTCGCGACTAAAGATCAACTTTTTACGTTTAGATCTACAGTATAGTGATCTATGGGCGCATCATTGGTATACAGTATTTACTGTATATGTCTCGGTGTACTGTATATACAGTATAAAAATGTTAGCATTGAATCATTTGACAGCCAATGTTCGTTACCATGAAAACCAATACATTTTAGTTATTCTTCTGTTTACTACGTTTTCATTAAAAAGTTTTTTAAAAATAATCTAGTATTTTGGATAAAACTCATTAGTAGTTGGAATATTTTTTGCTGCTTTCATATAAAATAACTGTTTTTCGAAAAACAGTGCGATTAAGAATCGAGATCTAGTCTTACACTTACACACACATGTCGTTAAATAACACGATAGCTTAAGAAACAAACAAAAATCTAGTTTTTCTCCGATTTCGTTATAATAACGTATTAAATAACATTTTAAATAACTGTCACAGTGTAGTGAATAATAACTTTAATCTTTTCTATCAGTGGAGCGCAAAGTTTACGGCAAACCTAATTAAACAAAAAAAAGCTTTTGCTTTCTTCTAAATTAAAAAGAATTAATTGATGGAAAAAAATGTTACTCGAAAAACGCATTAATTTATTATTAGTTAAGTTATAATTACGTATAAAATCGATAAATAGATAGATTACTGAATAAATTTATATATAATATATAATATGTAACACAAATTAGTTTTTTATTTGTAATCAATATTTATTGAATTAATATTTGATTATTATAGAAAATGTGACGATAAAAAACTCTAATGATATTAAATTAGTTTTCAAGTGAATTATAGGTTAAAAATTGAAAAAAAGTGCAACACATGTACGCTATTATGCGCGCCATAACTATATAGCACTGCTTATGTTATATTAGTCTAGTTTTCTCTATTATTAATATTCAGTGTCTATTAATTTAATTGAATGAGAGATTTGATGTTTAATTTCCATAAAATTAGTGCTTTCGGGTTTCAACTTAAAAATAAATGAAGCCTTTTTTGTATTAACAAGCAATTAATTAAATTAAAATTAATTAATTAAAAATGTTTTATTAGAGTGTATAACGAATACAAATAAAATACAGTCAAAACTTTAATAATTAGTTGTTCAAACTTTCTATTTTAGAAATGGTATACAGTATACGGTATGCTATAAATCAATAAATGAGTTCGTGTTCATAGCGATATAGTATTTTTAAAAACTTATGTCTAATTACGTGATTTATTATTAAATTCAGAAACATTATTAAAGCTTCTATAAATCCTCACTTAATCACGTTTATAGGCTTAACTAGCGATCAATTTTAAAATAAATTATGTTAATATTTAATAAAATATTGCGTTTCCAACTGTAACCTTGTTTTAATAATTTTTATTATACAAAATTCATATTACTTTATAAAACTATGTGACTATTCTTAAACAATTTTTTTGAATTGATTTTAGTTTCGATGGTTTGGTTGTAACCAAATATTGTTTCAATTATGTTTTAAAATAAATTAAAGGTTTTCATGGTTTTGGATAAACCAAGGATTAATCCAATGGTTTTTTAACTGACTTTAGCTTATGCTTTTGACCATGTGTGTCTGTCCGTCTGTCTGTGTGTCCGCAGGCTTTATATTAATAAAGGGATTTTCAACTTTCTTTATATTAAGGGATTTGATATCTCGCGAACAAATAAATTACAGACAACCTTAATATAAGTATAAAATAACTTATTAGAAAGTCAGCTCTCTATGAATGTGTCGTTCTTGTTTAATGGATTGGTTTCGTTCAAAATATGAAAAATTTGATGGTTTTGGAAAATCTTAAATTACAAAATCGCACTTTTATTATGACTGCGATATAATTTTATAATTAAAAACTAGACAAAATAGACAAAATAAAACAAGTATTTTTTGAATAGAAATCACAGTGATTTCAAATCACTCATTTAAATAATAATTTGTAACACTTATTTTGAAATAAAAGGAAAATAAAATATTTTAATGTTTTGGTTTTATATGGTTTGGTTTGGTTTTCTTTTAATTTTATTTTTGTTAAAACTATGAACACATTTAAAATTATACTGTACGTACAAGCGATTGCCCGTTACAATTGCAACGGCTTCAAAAATAAAATTTAAATTTATCAACTATTTAGAATCTTGAATGTCTCGGATATGTATATATTGAAATTTCCCCCACTATCCTAACCCCTTTAATCCTAGATAACTTTATCCCATGTTGTATCCCGATTTTCTCTATGTCACAGATCACATTTTAAGGCAGCAAACATCGAACGCTTGAGTCATAAAAGGTTGCTCGATAACATGCCCGAATATCGTTGAACAATCTCATTATATTCCTTTTGCCATTACACCAAGTTTGACTTTAAGTAAATGATTGTATTTAATGAAATATGAATTTTTTTAACATTTTAGTCTCAATTTCACTTAGAAAAAGAATTTAAAAATTTTATAGATTTAGCTTTAGATTTAAATTTATTGCAAAACCTGACCTGACCTAACCAAACCTAACAAGTTTTAGCGCTGTTTCAGAATTTAGCGCTTTATACCTAAAACATTAATAAAGTTTATTTTATTTTGAGTCAAACTTGTAGTTCTGGCAAAAGTTCTGACTACACTGTAAGGAGCATAAAAGGGGCATAAATATATTATATAATACACTTATCTCTATACAAATTCTCGCAATGCTAATACACATATAATAAACTTATTCTTAATGTAAACAAAGTTACCCCTTTTATGGAATGTACAATCTAGAGTTTTTTGTTCGTTTAGAGCCTTACAGTGCAGGCAAATAAATAGGGTAAAAGGAATTCAGAAAACGTATAGAAAGAATTTCAAATTAGGAAATCGTAATCGATGAAAATTTCTAACTTTAATCCTTTGCGACCTTAATCCACAAATGTTCTTACGAGTATTTCCCACTTTCTAAAAATAAACACTTGAACGATACCCATAGTATTGTCTAACGATTTCTCTTTTCCATTCAGAAACTTATATCCTTTTGTTTCTATATCTAGTTTACTATGTTTTTAATCCTTATGAAGGCTCTATGAACGAAAACCTCTAGAATGTGGAAAGACTGAAAGGATTCACGTGCATACCACTGGACACTCTATTGTGACTCTCAGTGATGCTTTAATGTGTTCTGAAACAGGGAATACTTCCGGTTTAAGATATTTTCACAGGTATGGGACATTTAAAATGGATATCTCGGGACAATTTACATCATTTTTTTATTTTCTAAACCGTTGCATTTGCAACGGGAAGTCTCTTGTTTTTGTACATTGTGAACACGTATGCATATTATGAGCAAAAGAATGATTTTGCTGAATGATACTGCTATAATACCTTTTACAGTTTATATGCATGTCGTGAACACGAAACGTGTACACCGTGTTAAAAGAGATAAGTGTAATATAGATTAGAGATCGAAATTGAGAAAAATATTGGCTCCAACTCCATCGAACTCCATTTAGAAATCCCACAAACTCTAACAAAAATTATAAAAATGACTCCAACTCCACTCCAAAATTAATTTTGTCTCCAACTCCAATTTGCTCCATTCTATAGTCTCATTCCAACCCCAACACTAATTTTATTTATTCCAAGCAAGTTATCGCTAAACTTCATTAAATGTTGTTTATCTCTTAATTTTTAAATTGAATTATTTTTTATAAATATTTTCTTTGCTTTGTTAGTATTAATAGATTAAATGCACAGTTAATCAGTTATAAGTTTGTTCAGTAGTTCTTGAAATAACATAAAATTCGATCACAAAACTTATATTTATTTTAAAACAATTCAATTCTTTTTTCTAAAACATAAATATTTTCATTAATATCATTGATATAACATTTAAAGTTACATTTTAAGAATTTTACGTTTTAGTAAATTAAAAGTTTATACAAAAATAACCAAAAACCTTAGAAACTGATAAATAAATTTAAATTAAAAGATACCGTTTTTTAAGTAACACTACTAGTACTCAAAACTTTTAAGAAACTGATCGATAAAAAGTAAGCCCAGGATATTTCGTTTTTAACAGAACATTATATTATTGTTATATGTTCGGTTATGACAAAATTAAGCATTATAAAAGTTAAACGAACATTATAGGACATAGTTTATATAAAAACCGGAATATGCATTTTTTCTAACCGAAATATCCTGGCCCTAATAATTAGTACATGTATATGAATTCAAACTAATTCGTGCATTATTAACGATTAGTTAGAGATGAATAGTATTTATTGTAAAATTGAGTTGTTCTTGAGTTGTAAAATTGGAACAAATTGAGACAAAGACAAAACAAATATTTTAACAAACCGAACCGCAGCGAGAGTTGACGCATACCGAACCGAAAAGACGATAAAAAATTAATTAAAAAATATATTAATTTAGCGATAAAACAGATTAAAATGTAAATTGTAGATCATATTATCGCCTTTAAAATATTGACATTATTTTGGTAGAACCTATTTTATAATTCTAAATTAATTTTTTAAAAGTTAAATTAGTTAACTCATGAGTTAACCATAATATTGACAAAAAATACATAATTGGATAATTTTTCAATTTTGATCATATTTCTCAAATTTCTATGATAATATTTGTATTTTTTAAAAAATTACATAATTAATTAATTAATAGGTTTTTAATCGGAGGATAATAAAAATTGTCGTGATTCTGGAATCGTGTCCCGAATTTGGTTGTCCTTAAGTAATACTAATAAATATATTTAATAAACAAAAACAGACAAAAAACATGACACAATAATACAATAACAGTAATGTTTGTCTAGTAATACCGATATAAACATCTGTATAAATGTGGACACAATAACATCAGTTATTAATATATTGTATATTAATGTTGTTTTGATGTTATTTATAAGCTTTATATCCGATAATAATAATAGTTTTCATAAAACAAACATATGGACTAAACATCCATTAAATATAAACTTGTTTTCACTTTTATCATCAATTCAACCATTAAACCATTATTTTTATCATTTGTTATCGGTTTTCTTAAGCTTACGTTATTTGTTATCAATATTAATAAAATTTAAATAAAACCTATTTTTTGCGTAAAGTTTAACGTAAATGATAAATAATTTTAATAATTTATTCATTTATATGATATTTATATGAATTTAAGCCAATTTTAAAACTGTTTCTTATTTTTCTAACATTTTAGAGGAAAATTTCGTTTTAATGTCTATATTTATAGAGCATTAACATTAAAAACATAATATTATTGTTGTAATAAAAATATTTATTTGATTTTTGAATTTATTTAAACCTTGAATTTTCTTCTTTTTTTCAAAATTAAAAATAGATAAATCTTTAATTTTTACAAATTATTCATTTAAATATTGATAAATAGATTATTAATTTGTTTCCAATAAATAAAAATGTTTTTCAAATGAACTAATTATAACATCCGTTCTTGTTTTATAATAATAATAATGTTTGACAATGTATGTCAACATAATAATCAAATTAGGATTTCATTCAAAATATTCACGTGTTTTCAACAATACATAACATTGATTCATATATTGTTATCAAGTTTTTTGTTTTGTTCAAAAAGTAATAAATATTTTTAATTGAAATCCAAATAATTATAACATTTATTTGAAACAAATTTCTAATTAACTATAAATCACTTATATTTTCATCAAAAATATAAATTTAAGCAATAAATTCTTATAAAAGCAATAAAGTTATAACTTATAACTTTAACCAATCCTTAAATCGTTGGTTAATTGAAAATAAATGAAATGATTTCCCAATCAATACTAAAACTATTCAAACTTTATAAACTGTTTTATAAATATTCTTATTTCAGTATTTTTGTGAATATATTTTAAAAATATAATTCAATTAAATTAAATTCTAATTCAAGTTTAACTCGCATCATTTTCGTGTTA
Organism: Phthiracarus crinitus; assembly: GCA_034698025.1. Classification (NCBI taxonomy): domain Eukaryota; kingdom Metazoa; phylum Arthropoda; class Arachnida; order Sarcoptiformes; family Phthiracaridae; genus Phthiracarus; species Phthiracarus crinitus. The sequence continues at coordinate 23,945 of JAQGAW010000423.1, forward strand.
TTTTAAAATACTTTACGTTAATAGCAGCATGTCCCAAGGTCTCATGGTCTAGGAGGTGTCCTTTCGACTTTTCTCAAAATTCAAGGGGGGGTCAAACTCAACGGATTTAGTGCACAATATTTTTGCATTCGGCACAAAAAATTTCTTCTAAAAATTTTTTTTAAAATTTTTCCCGACGAAGGCCTAAACCACGTCCCCACGAAAAATAAGAAATAAGTTTTATGATTATTTTGAATAAAAATTAAAATAAGATTAAAATTTTATTTCAGAAATATATATAATATTATGAAAAATTTGATTTAAAAATTAAATTTTATTGATTAAAGTTAAAAATCAAGTAAAAATAAAATTATATGAAGAAAATAAAAGCTTTTATCTAATGTGTAAAAATTGATTATTTAACTTTCGGTGATGTTTTCGGTGCTCTATGAACAAGACCTTTCTTAGTGTTTTGGTCAACTTCTGGAAGTTCGCTCACATCTTCTTTTTCTTTTTTAGGCTTCTTTTTGGCACTTGAAGACTTCTTTTTGAGTGCTGCCTCTTCGGCCGCTTTCTCTCTCATTCGTCTCAAATGGAAGTTAATAAAGTTCCACATCATCCATGCTTGAAGAAGACATATCGCTACCAAACAATTGATCCTTAATTCAATTTAAACGTTTAATAATATCATATTTATTAAACTTATGGTGTATTTAATTAATACCTGATAACTTGTGTATTAAAATTTCCATCGACAATATTGAATTGTGTTGATTGATGAATAGCGAGTCCATACCAAAATGTTAATACTGATAATGTTATTGAACCCAAACGCACCAAAACAAACAATACATTCCAGAGTTTAAAACTATTTGAAAACCATTTATCGATAAATTATTAATTAAATTAATTCAAATCGATTAAAATTACCTGTAATTAACAATTTGTAATTTTTCTGCAAAATATAACAAACGCGACAAATGAAATAACGCTTCAACAGAATAATGCAATACAGAAAGGCATATCGCTATACGTGTAAAGCTATAACAATATAAATATAACAATACTATATAAGCATATCATACATATATTAATATTTAATACTTGAGTACGTAAGCGGCGGTAAAAAATATAAGATAAAGAGAGGCGTATGTGATTCGCGCTCCCATTTCATCTTTCTTCACTTTCTGAAAGTATAGCTCTGGGAAGGCATGCAACCAGTATGCGATTTGTATTATAAAATAAAATTTGAACAAATACGACATCTCTGAATGTGGATAATCGATCCATAGTTTACTTATCGACAAAAGGTAACTTTCGCGACGAATTATTTCACCCGCCCATACAAGAGATATTATGAAGAATATCAATAGCTGACCACTTTCATTGAACTTTGAATGTTTTATCTTTGAAAGATGAAGTTTGCGATTTATTTTCTGTATAAATAAACTTATATTAATTTCATGAAATATTAAATAATTTTTTTTGTTAATTTAATCATATATTATACTGTATTAAATAATTTTTATTCATTCATAAAAAGTTAATTGTTTCAGAATTAAGACTTTAAACTTTTCAAAATTCAAAAACAATATCAGTTTAATAATAAATGCTACCGTATATTTTATCAGACTTTGCACAAGCAGATATACAGTATGGATTTTGGAATGTCTGTCCGTCCGTCACACTCTTTATATTTATTAAGGGATTTTGAAATGCCAAAAAATAGAAAAAAATTAATTTATTAAAAGAAATAAATTGATAAAAATGTATAAAATATAATTAAAAATCTATTAATATGCGGCATATTCCGATTTATTTAACTTTTTATAATAAATGATTTAAATTAAAATGAATAAAAATGGAATATTACGCATTTCTGAGTGACATATGTCTATTTAAATAAACAAACTATATTCGCTTACAAATTATTAAATTATAATGGATTAATATTAATTTTTTGAATATTAATTTTACGAAACAACGAAAATAACAGAAAGACAGAATCGATCTTGTTTTTCAACTAAAATTAAATTATCAAATTTTAAATTGTAATTGTATTTTAAAGTTATAGGAATCCATTAAAACCAACAAAAGTTATGTTAAAATTTTAAATGTTGATTCACAATACAAACACACAGAAAGTCATTCAAAATAAGTTAGTTTTAGAGTTAAATCTGCAAATGTACTGTAAGGTAGATATAGAGATATAGGACACAAAAAATATGGAATTTAAAAATTTTAAGTCTAAGAATATCTAAATAAATAAATATTTATTTTTTATTACTAAATGTTTGTTTAAAAATATTAATTTCTAATAAAAAACGTGTTATAATTTGAGTTTTAAGAGTTTTTAAATAAGTTTTCATTAATCGTTGGTTTCGTTACGCAATAATAGAAAATAGGAAACGTGGCAAACATAACACAACATAACACACTGTTCAATATAAACACGTGTAATTGTGTACAAACACGTGCGTTATGTTTAATTCAAACAATGTTTGATTGAACGATACATACGTCTAAAAGGTATTCTTGAATGACCGCATGCATCACTATTGATATCAAGAAATAGAAGAATACAATACAAAAATCTTTGACACCATATGTGTAGAGAACCACACCATCGAATCCAGAAGCAAACACTATATGATAATAGCATTTAAATATTATGTTTATTATAAACACAATATAATACCATCAGTGATGTTGTGTTGAATTGCGACAAATAGTGACGCGACGGGAGATGTGGCCTGAAATAGTAGACATAACACGAATATCATTGCAATACATGACACTATGTCTGCGTGATTCGCGATCACAAACTCATGAGACAATATTGGCGGCGATTTAGATGTTCCCGTTCTTCGCTTTATTCCCATTTTATAATTAAATCTTAAGTTTTAATTAAATTTGTTTAATATTGAATGAATGAGTGATCACAACAATAATATAGTAATGATGTGTTCATTCAATAATATGTTAACGTTATTTATGTATTATTATTATTACAGAAACGTTATTGAATCGTATTTCCGTTTATAATTATTATGATTACGTATTAAAGTGTATTAAACACGTGTTTATTACAACTACAGTTAAAGTTCCAAACAATAAACACTTTATACTCGTTTTAAATCAAATCAATAATAATAGTAATTATAAGTTTTTAAATTAAATGGTATTTATTAAAACAATATAACAAATTAAATAAGTATTTGTTAAATCATTTAATTCATTTTCTAAAAAATAAAATCATTTATATAAAAATCTTTGTATAAAATTAAAAGTATTTTTAGTATAATTAATATATTAATAAAAAAAATACAAAAAAATAGTTTCACTCATTTTATTCATTAATTAAACTGAGTTTATGTACAAATTTTAGCGAAACTTAAGATTAAATAAACGGATAATTAAATAATGATTATTTACAAGAATAGAGATATTAAAGAGAAATGCGATCGTATTTATAACCAAATCATCAAATTATAAGTTTATTCAATTAAATATAAACGAAAATTAATATTAATATTATTTTAATTGTTAAATGAAATGATTTCTACAAACGCTTTCTCGGAGGACCACCACTACCACCGCCACCACTGGGACGTCCACCACCACCACCGCCGCCGCCACCACCTCCTCCTCCTCCTCGTCCACCCCTACCCCTCCCTCTTCCACGTCCACGCGATGCGACACCGCGTGCAGCGATCGCTTCTCTCTTCTTAGCCTTTGCTTTGGGCGTGTCGTCCACTAATAGTGTTTCAAGAGATAACGCATCCGGAAGAATGAAATATCGAATATTATTTCCACGGATTGATAGCGAATCCAATGATTGCGAAACTCCGCCGCGATTTAACAATTTAACGGATTTTAAGTGTGTATTCATAGCGACATCAACGCCAGCAATGGTTCCGTGAACTACTGATCCATTCTTTAGTTCTATTGTTACGGTTTCGTGCGATAATTTCATTAAAAATCTATAAAACAATAAACAAAACAATTAAAACATTGAATTAATTGAATGATTTTCATACAAACCTCACGAGTTTCATGTTTATTATTGGATTATAATTATAATTGTATTGTAATTGTGTTTGAATTCAATGATTCAATGATTTGGTGTGCTTAACATAATGCGCATGCGTTAACATTCAAACAAACAAACAGTAATACTGTTCTGATTGGTTGTTATGTTATTCATTATTTTACTGTATTTTGAGAACAGTTTTGCGCCAAAAATATTCAAAACTGATTTGATTTTTGATGAAAATGTTTGCACAAAACGAAAACACTTTCACTGAAGAAGAATTGATTGGATTCATTCACGATGTTTTCAATATGTCTTTAAGTCGAGAACAATTAGTTAATCCAACCAAAGATGTTGTTTGTACGATATTTATCAGATTTTTGGCTGAATTTGGTATGAAATGATTAAATGTTAATATAATTCAATTAAATCATATGATTAATGATTAGGCATTGAAAACGTTGGACAACCAGATCTAATGTCAACATCACATATGACTAATATTGAAAGATATGAATCATCGATAACATTGGTTAATGTCTTCAAATCAATTTCATATTTTATGTCATGTTATTCTGGTATAAATGATATGTCTTTAAGTGATTTAATTAATCCAAAGAGAAAACGAACAAATCGTATATTATCTTCATTTGTCGTGATTTGGACACGTCTTTATAATATACAACATCATTGGACACAAATTGAACAAAAATGTTTGGATTTGCCTCAAAAACGACAAATTATTGAACAAAGAATACGAGAATTGAAACAAACAATTGAACAAAAATCAATGTTTTTGTCATCAAATCAGAACAAGTCTTCGACACAAATGCAAGAATTGAATGAATTGGCGCGAAAATATGAACAAATGAAGAAAACGTGTGAATTATGGGATCAAAAGTCAATACAAGTCAAAACAGAAATTCTTAAAAAAAGAGTAAATATTTTTATTGTTATTATTGTTGTTATTGTTATGAACACGTGTTTTAATTTTAGGAACAAAACAGTGAAACTGATGTGGATTTGAGTAAATTAAAGGAAGAATTGATTGAAATGGAAATGAAGTTAATTCGATCGCCAGAAAGAATACAATCGGAGACTAAAGAGAAAGAGATTGAACTCGAAAATAAGAGAAACGAAAAGAGAAAACAAGAGAAACAATATATGGAACTAATGAGAGCAATCGATCATTTAAGAGAATCATCGAAAGGATTGAAACCATCTTTGGATACGTTTACTGAAGCTTTCAAAGATATCGACAAAATTAGAGCGCAATGCGATTCTTTGAATGAAATGAAAGTTTCGGCAAAGAATAAAGAAAAACAATTGAATGAACTTAAGATCAAATTACGTGAACACGAAATGAGTATTAAAACGCTTAAAAAGCAATTAACAACAAATGAAAAACAATATCAAGACAGACTTAAAACTGCAAAGAAGTTAAATAACGGAATAAAACAGGATTTGGAAACAAAAGTTGCGAATCAAAGCGAAACGGAAAAGATGTCAATCGAACAGAGAATGAAATTAGAGAAACAATTGGATCAAATGGAAGCACAACATCAACAGTTTATCGATTTATCCGAATCTTATTATAACAAACATTTAATTGCAATGAAAACTGTTGAAAAGCAAATCAATAGAATTAAAGATATCAGCAAAAAATGAAAACTTTTTATCGAAATTTGATCGTATTTTTATATTTATCTGATCGTAATTTATCTTAATATCAGTTTGTTTGTGTATTTTAATATTTAATTCAATAAATACCTAAATATTTCAGTTTATGAACTTTAGTTTCAATGTTAAGCGTCTATCTTTAGAAATTGTGCACACTAGACTTGTAAACGGATATCCGAAATATCGGGTTCGGGTCGGATATCCGACAAAATCGTCGGGTCGGATCGGGTT